>JAUNZO010004575.1:0-38867 GCA_031894775.1 Chloris gayana | reverse complement strand
GTGGCACCTCGCCAAAAGAAGGGGAAATCTACCCCCAAGAAGAAGAGCGCCGACGCCGCCGACAACGCTCTCCTTCCCGGAGAGAAGTACGTCAGCACCCTCGCTACCAAGAGCGGGCAGGTGGTGCACCATCAATATAAGGGGCGCAACCTGCCTAGCCCTATCAAGAAGCCCGGCGAGAGGTTCAAGATCAAGGGAATCCGCGGTGGCGGAAAGCAGCTCATCCCGCCGCTCACCTCGGCGGAAAGAGAGACGCCCGCGAATCCGTGGGCGACACTCCTCCTAAGAGGATAAGGAGGCGTCTCTCTCCCTCTCCCATCAAGAGGGCAGGGGGAATGTATGAAAGCGAGGAGGAGAAAACTCCTAAAAAGAGCCCCTACCAAATCCTCCTCGCTAAGCACGTTGATCTCCGCGAAGCCCATGAACGCCTACGTGACAATGTCGCGGAGATCAAAGACGCTATTGAAGACTTGAAGGATGCCCAGGCGAGCCATCGCCGCAGCACCAACTCCAAGATCAAGCGTCTCTTCAAGGACGCGGGGAAGGAGGACGAATACGACGTTTAAAATGAACCTTCCCGCGTTCATCATTTCCCGCGAGCGCATTTAGTTTAATTTCCTTTTTTCAATCATTTTTTCAATTCCTCAAGATTATAATGCGCCTGCTCTTTTAAATTTTTAATCATATTAGTGCTCCCCGGTCTTCCCTTACCGGTAGAGCAAGTTTTGTTTCGAAATATCTTTGTCTATTTTGAAGAAAACAGGCAAAAAGGCAAGTGTGGGGGGGACATCGCGGAAAGCAAAGACAAACACACGCGTAGCGCGTGAAACATCACGAGGAAAACAACACAAACACAACCTCGCGAAACAGAGCACCGGTGGGGCCCGAGGCCGGTTCCGCCGAACCCACAAGGGTGGTTCGGCCGAACCCTGGTGGGTCCCACTCAGCCCCTGCTTCCTCGTGGCACTTGAGTTTGTTTCCCACACTTCCTTTTCGCCTACTTTATTTGTCAAGTTCATTCCGAGACGCGAAAAACAATTACTAAAACTTGACCAACTAAAACTTGGGAAGATTTCTTTTGAATACCTTTGAAAATCCCAAGTCTCTCCCTAATGCTCTCATGATAATCTTGCACACTTTTTATTACTCGCTTCATCACCACTTGCCCGTGAACAAATAATCAAATCCATAGGACCCATGTTTTTCTAGATTATTGGCAAGTGTGATATGGCTCGACGAAATGATCTTATGCTTAGCTTACCGAGTCCTTGGGAATTTTATTTCACAAAACAAAAATACCATGGCTTCATGCTCCTCTCTTGATACAAAAATTCCTACCAATGCCATATGATGATCATACCTTGCAAAACTTACATACATATGCTGCTTGTGATTGCAATGAGCTTTACCAAAATTGAGTGACCCTAGAGAGAAACTTGTCATGCTCTCTTGATCAAGATCACGTACACTCCACCAAAAAAAAAAAAGGCTAAACTCCTACACCGGGAGCTAGCACCCCACCAAAATAAAGACACTCCTCGTTTGCACCTCTTTTTACCTCTCTCTCTCTCTCAATCACGCATAAACGAGACATGGCTATGTAAAAAGAAAAGCTCACACGGATGAGCAATGAAAAGAAAGCTCACAAAGACGAGCAATGAAAAAGAGAGAAGAAAAGAGATGCTCAAGCATAGAGCAAGAAAAGAAAAGAAAGAAAATAAAAAGATAGCCATGTCTCGAAAATGCAAAATAAAGAGAGGTCAATTGCAATAGGAGTTGTCACTTTTTTATATCCATACACACACACACTTCTTGATCAAGGTTGCATGACTTGGCTTCTCCATGGATCCTTTCTTTTGGGTTAGCAATATTTGTGATACAAGTATGCCTCTCTCATTCCCTACCGAGCTCCACATACAAGCCTAAGAAGTAGGAAAAAGAGAGGCAACACAATGCCTTGGTGAGGAAAACACTTTTTGAGCGATTCAAGAGAATCAAAGAGGAGCGGGAGTCATGTTGTTTATGTTCAAAACTTTCAAAAACCCAAGGTGCTTAGTGAGCAAAAGTATAGTGACTTGAGTCATGAGCTGTTCCACTTATCAATCATCCAAGAATGCATGTTAGCCACCGTCATGTTCACAAGTAAAACGGTGTGGCTTGTAATAACATGTGTGCAGGTCTCTAAAGGGAGAGATCTCTCAACTTACGCTCCCACCTTTACTCGAGGACGAGCAAAGAGCTAAGTGTGGGGGTCTTGTTGACGGTCCTTATGGTCCAATTTTACCGTCAACATGTTGCATCTTTTTGAATCAAACACCATCACCAAGAATAAACATAGGGATTATTTCTAACAAATTCCACTAGTCTTGGTGAAATTATGAATGCAGGTGCAATTCATATGAAAACAGGGAAAACATGCACGAAACATGGACTTTGCAATCGACGGATTTTCCCTGGACTAAAGAATATAGTCCAAAAGCCCAAAACCACAAAACAGAGCCTCAACATCAAACCAAGCAAGTGGATTGGGCCATTACACGACCAGAGGAAGGCACCGAGAGAAGAATCAAGCCCGTGGGAGTCCAGGCCGGTTCGGCCGAACCACCCTAGTGGGTTCGGCCGAACCGACAGTGGACCCCCCGGCCCATCTTTCTCTCGGCGGTTTGTCACCGACGTCCGGAGGTCGGTTCCACCTGCAATTAATGCCACCGACGTCCGGAACCGCCTCCAAGTTGCCGACCTTCCAAGGCTATAAATAAAGGGCTACACTCCCCTCTCTCAACACACCACCAACATCAAGATACAAGACAAAACTCTCATCCTTAGGCCAAGGGCCTCTTGTATCTTAGTAGAATAGGAGAGAGGGCAAGGAAGAGGAAGGAGTGTTCCTCCCTTTTGTAAAGTGGAGTAGTATTTCCTTTTCTTTTACCTTGGCGTGTAAACACTCTTTTTGGTGATTTATACATGGTGATCTACTTATCTATCGTGACATATCTTTGTGTTAGACGTAATTCTTGTTATACTTGTTTGCGGGATCATCGCTTCGCAAGAAGTGCTCTAGCTTTCGAACTCGGTTCTAGGCCGAGGCTAGAGTAGTGGTCAATAGCATAGACGTGGTGTCTAGGGCTGGAGATCGCCTTTGTTTGCTGTGTGCCCCACGGTTTGTAGAGGTAGGTGGCAGGAAGTGACAGCCCTGTCATCCAAAGGAACCCTCCACGTTCGGGTACATAGTAGAGCTATCGTAGACCGGAGTGGCTTGGCGGACCAAGCCTAAGACGGTGCCCGAAGTAAACAAGTCTAGCTTGCATTCGTCTACCTTTAAAGGATAAATAGATAAGAGTCACCCTCTCGACCCTATTTTGCTACGTTGTCTTGGTTGTCCTTGGGTAAACTAACCTTGTTGCAGAAATACTCCGTTCCCTCGCGGATATAAATACGATACCTTGGAATACTCCCGGGTGAAGTGCTACAACGGTATTCCGTGCGCTTGCGGATTTATTCGTGACGTAAGAAATACCAACACTCCTGTATATAGCGGCTAACCCACAAGTGGTCGGTGCGGCTCGGTGGTCGAGCGACCGGAGCAGGCGCCTCGCGGCTCTCGGCGAACAAACAAACGCGGGTGCCTCGACGGCCCGAAGGCGGCAGCCCAAACAGACCCGGGGCTCCGGCCACGACCAATCCGCAGGTCTTGGAGCACCCGGGGCTACGGACGCTTCGCTCATAGCATGGCCTGCGATGCGGCCGCTCCGGCTCTGCCCGGTGGGGCACCCGGAGCGGTCCCCGGCGCTACGACTCTTGCAGATGGTGTGGCTCCCGGCTTCACCCGGGGCTCCGGCTCCGACCTCGTCGCATGGTTTGGGCGAAGCGGGGACCACAACCGGAAAAGCGAAGATAGGCGCGTTGATCCCACCCCACCCGGGGCTCCGGCTCCGACCACGTCTCGCTTCATGGGCGGGGCGGGATCCGCTCCAGCTACCCCCGACGTCGGCATCGTGTCATCGCCGCATCACCCGGGGCTCCGGCCCCGGCTGCCACGACGAGCGAGGGCGAGCTTGGGCCCGCTTCCCGGAATCCGAACCCTGCATGCGGTGCATCCAACGCCCGGTGTACTTTATCGGCGAGGTTTTGCGGGACGCCAAGACCCGGTACCCGCAGTACGCAGAAGATGCTCTACACGATACTTGTCGCGTCCCGCAAGCTGCGACACTACTTCCAAGGCGTTCCCGTCCGGGTGGTAACGACGGCACCGCCGGAGACCATACTACGCAACGGAGAAGCGACCGGGCGAGTGGCCAAATGGGCCGTGGAGCTAGGAGAGTTCGACTTGTCCTTCCTCAGCACGCACATCAACAAGAGCCGGGCTGCGGCCGAGTTCGTTGCTCGAGTGGACGCCCACCCCGAAATCGAGCGCGGAGAGTTCAACACCCGAGTGCAGCAGCATGACGCACCCGGCGACCACCGGACGATGTTCTTCGATGGTTCCCTCACTCTTAACGGTGCGGGAGCGAGGGTGCTGCTGCTGTCACCAACCGGCGATGAGCTACGCTACGCGGTCCAGCTACACTTCGGGTGCACCAACAACATGGCGGAGTATGAAGCTCTCCCTGGCGGGGTTGCGGATCGCGGCCGACCCGGGTGTCACGCGCCTCCTCGCCAAGGGGGACTCGCAACTCGTCGTCAACCAAGTGTCCAAGGAGTACCGAGTGCAACGACCCGCAGATGGCCGCGTACCTCGCGGCGGTCGAGCGGATGGAAAGGAAGTTCAACGGCCTCGAAGTACTTCACGTACCTAGGGGCGACAATCACATTGCAGGACGAACTGTCCCGGGTGGCCTCCACTCGGGCTCCAACCCCACCCGGGACGTTCATGGAGATCTTGACATCCCCTTCGGCCTCCGACGCCGACCGAGCTCCGGACGAGCAACAACAAAGCGCGAGCGCATCCGCAAGATCTGCAGCATACGCGGAATAGCGAAGAAGCACTTGCCGGCGAGCCACGGGACGCCTGCTGGATGGACGACATCCTCGGGTACTGCGTGACGACATCCTTCCGGAAGACGACGCGGACGCGGAACGCCTAGCCCGCCAAGCCAAGCGGTACGCCATTGTTGATGGCGAGGCTGTACAAGCGCAGTGCCAATGGCGTTTTATCGAAGTGCGTCAAGACGGAAGAAGGCAACGACATACTCGTTGAGATCCACGAGGGCGAGTGCGGCAGCCACCACGCTCCCCGCACGCTGGTCGGGAAAGCCTTTCGGCAGGGTTACTACCGGCCGACTGCTGACGTCAAAAGTCGCCGACACACCGTTGTCCGGAGAGTCCACCGAAACCCCGGCCGATGCAGGGTCCTGTGCTCCCAACGGACCGGCTCGGCTCGCCGATTCTCGTGTGCGCTGGTGCGTGCCGGATGGTTTTCCTGCAAACCAACAAAGACAATAAAAAGGTGTAAAATTCCAGGTCATCGGCCCGGTTAGACCGATGTGCAGCCGTGGCCGATTCCGGCGTAAGATAGACAAAATCGGCCATCGATCGGGAGCGGCCCGACCCATCCATTTATGTATTAAATGCCAGGCAAACGAACTGCGATACAAACGATACGAAATCGGCCGACGCTATAATCATGCGATCGGTGGCTAGCAGCCGATTCCGTCGATAAACGATCACATCATTAAGACTTTGCGGGGATGCGTTATCGGATAAAATGTAAACAAGGTAATTATTAATGGGATGTGATTAATTTGATAGCGAGAAGATGGTTTAATCATCAATTAGATCGATAAATCGGCCGATTAGGCATCCGGCCGATTTTGCCATTGATTATAGTAGTGAATTATTTAGATCTATCTAAATGTATAATGATGATCAATAAAATCATACTAATAACTCGGGTTCAAAAGCAGTTTTAACAGATTTGGCACTAATTAAACATAAAAAACAGCTAATGAACGTGATAAGCAATCGGCTAAACACTCCGAAAGAACGAGTAAGACAAATACAACCACGCAGATCCCAAATCGACCGGTCGCTCCAACGGGACAAGTCAAGCGATGGCACGCGGATCGGACCAGATCTAACGGCCGCGCACGCTCGGCCGATTCGGGACAAGCACAATCATAAACGCTTTAACTATGAAAGTAAGTCTACACCCTAGCCAATCGGCTGCATGCGCCTAGGACAAGTCAACTATCGCAAAGGCAAACACGGGACACGTCAAGTCGAATCTGCACGATCGAATCGGCCAAGATGTAAAAGAATTCTCATAGCGGCTACGTGACTCGAACGACCGGATCCGAGCCAATCGGCGCCGTGAGCAAAGGCTGGACCGGGGAGGCGGGACAAGTCAAACTACCTCCACCACGAGCCCGGACCGGGTCAACTTGACTCATCCGGCCGATACTCACTACGCCGATCGAAAACAGATCCGGTCGCCGGATAACTAGCAATTAAGCCATCTAATTACGAACAATGCGCCGAGAATTAGACAACATAATTACCTTGTCAAGCCAACGTGTCGTCGGCCAGGAGCCCCGAAGATCCCCGCGCAAAACGGTAAAGACTTGACGAGAAAATTAGGGTTTGGCGATGCGCCGAAAGTTGTATTGGATGTGAATCGAGTTTACATGTTACATACGAGTATGTATTTATACTCGGCAAAAAGAATCCTATTCGGACCCTCCTCGGGCCGATTTCCTAACCGACTAGAATCCTTTTTCCAAAACTAACTATTATTTCTAATTTTATAACGTGGGCCGGGCCCATCAATGTTGTGCTCTTACGTTGGCGTCCGCGCACGATTCCCGGGAGAGACGCGCCTTTTACTCGCCCAAGCGGCCGTCGGCCTTACGCCCACCGGCCCCTTTTTACCTATAGTCGGCGACAATGGGTCCCTTGGTCAAAAACCGGCGTCAACACATGTCCCCCGGTGCGGGGTATGCAACGCATGCGTCGGACTGATTTATCCTCTTTTCTTGCGCCGGTTTTATTGCCCGTCACCTCTTCATAAAAGCCGGGGTTACCCCTGGTCATTTCCCATCTGTTTCCTCTCCTTTGGCTTTCATCTTCCCCTGCTCTAGCGACCTTTGCCCTTTTCGAGCCTTTTCAACTTTCCACCGCGCCGCCGTCGTTTTTTCTCCCGGTGACCATGAATCCCACTTGTTGCTGTCTGCTTGCTGCCGCCGCCGCCGACCGAGTCGTCGCCACCACCAACGCCGTTCCGGAGGTAATGTACATTCGGGCATCCCTCTTCTCTACTTTTGCAATTTTCTTTGTGTTCTTGTTCTTGTTCATTTTCACAATCTATCTTCTTTCCGTCTTGTTTCTCATTTTAGCCCTATTCCTTGTTTTTAGGAGATCCGGAACCAAATCGTCATCCCTTCTAACATCCCGACCCATTTCTTCTTGGGCCCCATGGGCGATCCGGACCCCACGGATCTCATCCGTGCCGAAACGAACCGGGTCCCGTTTCGGCAACAATCTCCATTATCGGCCGAGTGGTCCGGTAGCTTTAGGTCGTGGCCGACTCCTGTCGCAGGGTGGCGGGATTGGTATAACCGGGTATCGGCCGCCCATCGGCAAGGTTGGGCCAATATCGGCATCGCCCATGCCATCAAACTCTCTCTAGCCGATCACCACAAGAACGAACCATTGCTAGCGGCCGCTTCTTATCTGCGGTCGGATGCCCTGAACTGCTTCATGTTCGGGCACGGCCCGGCTACCATGACCCTCCTGGACACGGTCATGTTGGCCGATTTGAATATCACGGCGGAGGCCACCCCGGACGCCATCCGCATCAAGTCCACCCACCGGATCAATCCCAAGGACACCGGGGGTTGGAAGGTCTATATCCGGACCTACAACAAAGGGCACGGCTCGGTCGATCGCCGCGAGCACGTCGCCTTCCTCAACATGTGGCTTGACCACTTTTTCTTCCGTGGGGTCGGCGTAAGCCCCACAAACAACTTCCTGCCGATGGCCGATGTACTTGGCCGACGGCTATGCCCTTCCTATGGGCAAGTATCTTCCGGGATCGGCCTACCTCCTCCTTCACCGAGGTCTCGGTGGAGTTGCGCTCCGGCCGATCCGTCAAGAACACGGGAGGCCCTTGGTGGTTCATCCAAATGTGGTTGTCCCTTCATACCGCCAAGGCCATCGATCCGGACCTCGGTGTCCTCACCTTCCCCGGCAATCATGCCGAATCGGCCACTCCCGGATCCAGCCGATGTATCTCTTTTGGGGAAGCGTTGTCCATGGCACCGGGGCGGCCATGTCGGATGACACCTTGGCATATTGGTTCGCCGCCCTCTACAAGGGCCTCAACAACGAAAGTACGGATTGGTACCCGTACATTGATTTCTTCGAGAAGGGTATGACACTCCTTTCCTGATCGACCCCACCTTCCCGACGGCCAACGCGGAAGTGGTCAAGATCTTTACCACCGCCTCCGCCCCTGTCCGCTACCGACGGGACTCATTGCCGGGAGCAAGGCTTTCTCGCTCCTATGAGTTCTACCACCCGTCGGTGGCGGCCCGCCAACTCGGTTTCGCCGGTTGCCCCCGGTCTCTTCTATGTGGGGCAAATAAAGGCGCGATCCGTCGTCGACAACGCCATCCGGTGGAATTGGCTCGTCGGCCGCACCGCCGATGTCATCACCGGCGACTTAACCGGATTTTCCCCGGTGCCTCGGAGTACCCGCCTTTTCGACCGTTGGTGGGGCGAATGGAACCAGCACCTCCGCAGCCGGAACACTCGCCTCCTTCTTCTCCGGCTTAGTCCCGACGGAAGCTTTCGCCGAGGTACGTGTAGCCGATTTATTTTTATAAGGCCGATTTTGTTGACGAAATCGGCCGCTCCAAATGCTCACCCTTGTATATTCCTTTTCGATCGGACACGGAGGAGCCGCCGATCCGGAGTATCGGTGGCCGGCCAATTGCATACTTGATGCCGAGCCCAATTGCTCCAAATATCGGCTTCACCGATCGCACTCCCGCCCAAGCTTTTGCGGCGATGAGTCGAGGGCACCAGCTGCCCGCACGGCCAAGACTAAAACGGCCGCTATCGGAAAGAGGAAGGCTAATGTGCCGGCCGCAAGGCCGACTCAAGCCCCGAAGCGCCACCGCGCGCCGTTAAAGCGACCTGCGCGCCGTCCGACCCGGACTACTTCGACGAACCATCTCCGCCGCGTCGAGTTATTATTGCATGATTGCCGATTCCTTCTTTACTTTACATAGTCTAACCGAGTTCTTTGCGGGAATCGGCGGTTCTTCCTCCTCGTGCCCGGACACCGACGCTTGATAGGCCGATCCGCCTATCAACTCCTCCACCAGACCGGGACGCCGACACACGATCGGCCGATTCAAACGACTCGGAGCTCGAAGTCATACCAAGCCGAGCCGATCCGAACCCTACAGAAAACCCAACTCTCTCGGATCGGCCTGCGTCTCCGATGTTGCCGCCGAAGTTGAACAAGCCGGCCGTGTGTCGCCCATGGCTTCTCCCAAAGGCACCGCTATCGACGAAGAATCGGCCGGCCGGGAGCCGCCCACGGCTTCTCTTGCGTGCACCGTCTGCCGATGAGCCTCGCCAATGAGCCCGCCGATATCGAACAAGCTGGCCATGTGCCCGATGCTGCCTCCGAGGATGCTGCTCGGTGAAGGGGGATCGGCCGGCCGAGAGCTGATTGAAACATACGAACCTGTAGGTTCAATGGCCCAGCCGATAGACGTCCGGCCGCTTCGCATCGACGCTTCGCGGGTTTGTTTTTACTATCTCCTTTTTATTTTCTTGATTTGCTTCGATTATTAACTTCACCTTATTTTCCTTGGTATTCTAGGCGCTCGGCTTCCCTCGTCCCGCGCCGATTTTGGTATCTGCTTCTAGTCTTACCACCATGACCGAAATCGCGCGCGAGCTTGAGGCCTCTTCCGTTGGCTCGCTTGGTGGCCGACGCACAACCCATAAGGGCCCGATACTTGGAGGTCCGGACTGAACTCCCGGAGGATGTGCGCGATGCTGCGCACCGCGTGGCATACATGGAGTGCGGCAAATGGACTTCACTCGTGCCCGGCGGCGTTTGGCTCGCCATGCGGAGCAGCGAGCAAGCTGCGCTACTCGCCGATAACTCTATCAAGCGCTACGAGGAGGAGGTCCGGAAGACCCGGGAGATGCAAGAGCAACTCTCAAATCGGCGAGGATGAACTGCAAGCAATCAACCAGGAGATTGCCGATTTGAGAGCATCGGCGGCTCTCAAGGAGGAGGCGGCGGCGGCCTTGGAAGCTACTATTGCTCGGTTGTCGGCCGATGTGGCGGCTCGGCGAGAAGACGACGGACGAAGCCATTCAAACGGCCGAGAAGATGGTCGCCGCGGCGCAAGCCGATGTTGGCCCCATCGAGGATGACCTATTGGTCATGGCCAAACTCGACTCCACGCCGGCCCGCGCACTATCTACTCGTCCAAGACTTCTGTCCCGCGCCGAGGCCGTTAACTATGTTTAGGTGTAATAGGACTTTGAACAAAGTTTTGGTTGTAAACATTTTTTGCACTAAGGGCGATATACAATCATATCGGCCATCCGAAGGCGATGTTCAAACATCGGCTAATTTATCGGTGACTTCCTCCGCCTTACTTTCATATATTTTTTTTTTTGGCTAAGGGCGATACTCTCAATATCGGCCGTCTCAAGGCGATGTGCATCGACATCGGCTGTAGTCTCTTTTAGGCCGAACACTATGAGTTAATCCAAATACTAGGATAATACTTGCTTCAAATACTTTCCATTAAGTGCTCGGCCGAATTCTTCCCCTTCTAACTCTTTCAAAATATATGCATTACCCGGTGCCAATCGGCTAATCAAATAAGGTCCTTCCCAATTAGGCGACCATTTACCAAACCGATTGTCCTTCACACCGATCGGCATCCTAAGCTTCCGGACCAAATCGCCCTCTTTAAACTGTTTATGCACAACCTTCTTATCATAATGGCGGGCGACCCTTGCTTTATTCTGCTCTATTTTCTCCAATGCATCCAGCCGATTTTGTACTACATCTTCTAATTCATCCATCATCAATCCGTAGTACTTGATCGGCCGAAAGCTTTTGTTGCAACTCAATCCTTCCGGAGCCGATAGTCTGTCTCCCATGGCGATGCGGCTTCGTGCCCATATACCAGCTGATACTGGCGCAACTTGCATAGCTCCATGCCGTGACATACGATAAGCCCACAAAGCGTCCATCAATTTCATGTGCCACTTACGAGGATACTCTTGTATTTTCCGCTTGATTAACTTGATCAGACTCTTATTCGCCGCTTCGACTTGTCCATTGGCTTGGGCATAATATGGCGATGAATTAATCAACTTAATTCCCATCTCATCAACAAAAGATTGAAATTCGTCCGACGTGAATACTGATCCTTGATCTGTTGTGATTGTCTCTCGGAATCCCAAACCTATAAATAATATGTTCTTTAACAAACGTTATCACGTCGGCCGTCGAAACTTTACGATATGGCGCTGCTTCAACCCATTTTGTGAAGTAATCTGTAGCTACCAATATGTACTGATGCCCTTTGCTCGATGCTGGATTTATTTGGCCGATCATATCCATGGCCCAACCTCCGAACGGCCAAGGTTTGATTACTTGGATTCATAGCCGACGCGGGCGCCCTCTGTATAGGCCCGAATTTCACGCGGTCTTGGCAACTCTTGTAATATTTGAAACAATCGGCCAACATTGTCGGCCGAGTAATAACCAGCTCGCCTTAGCAGCCACTTCATCTTATGGGCCGATTGATGCGTTCCGCAAATCCCATCATGTACTTCGCTCATTACCACTTTTGCCTCGGTGTCATCAATACACTTGAGAAGCACCCCATCAATTGTCTTGAAAAATAGTCGATCATCCAACGAACATACTTCAAAGCTTTATATCTTATCTTCTTATCTGTAGGTTGGGATGGATTGCTCAAAAATTTTCGAATTTCCGTACGCCAATCGGCTTCTTCAATATCAGCTATCTCTAAGTCTGTTTTCGGCGAGCCGATATCCGGATGCTAGTCGAGCCAAGTTATTTGCTTCAAAATTCTGCTCTCTTGGTATATGGCTGACTTTAACACACTTGAACCTTTTCATTAGCTTCGGCATTTTCTATGATATTGCAACAATATTTCATCTTTACACTCATACTCATCGGCCAGCTGACTTACAACCAACAAGGAATCTCCGAAAATTTCCACAAAATCAGCCCGGCATCGATGAGTAATTCCAATCCTTTCAATACTGCCTCGTATTCGACTTGGTTGTTGGTGTACGCCTCCACTGTAATAGAGTATCCACGTACTGCCCCCGAGGCGACACAACAACCAAGCCGATTCCACTTCCTTCTTTGCAAATCGAACCATCAAAGAACACCGTCCATGGCACTCGGTTCAACATATCCGGCGAGTGTTCACCGTGTTGCACCACTAAATCAGCCAATACTTGTGCTTTCACTGCTTTGGCCGATTCATAGCCTAAATCAAACTCCGCAATTGCCAACATCCATTTGCCCAACCGGCCTTTGGGGACCGGAGCCGATAGCATATACTTTACGACATCGGCACGGCAAACGACAATACATTCTTCGGCCAACGAGATAATGCCTTAATTTCGTGCATGAAAAATACGAGACAGAGACATAACCTTTCCACTTACGGATACCGTGTTTCTGCATCAATCGGTTTGCGGCTGAGATAAAATATGACCCGCTCTTTTCCTTCCTGCTCTTGAGTCAATGCTGAGCCGATGCACCTATCATCGGCCGATAAATATAACCTAAAGGGTGTGCACGACTTTGGCGGAACCATCATCGGTGGGGACACCAAATATTTCTTGATATCTTCTAAAGCCTTTTGATGGATCGGCTCCCACTGAAACTCTTGACTGGCCTTGAGCTTCAATAATGGCGTAAACACATCATGTCGGCGGACAAGTTTGAGATAAATCGCCTAATAAAATTAATCTTGCCGATCGGGGACTGGAGCTTCGTCTTGTTCGTCGGCGGTTCCAACTTTCCGATAGAATCAATACTCTTAGGGCCGACTTCAATTCCCTTTTCATGCACAATAAACCCCAGAAATTGTCCAGTTGAGACACCAAACGCACACTTGAGCGGGTTCATCTTCGATCCGTATTGTCTTGTCCTCTTCAACACTTCCCCGAGATCAGCCACATGACTTCCAACCGATCCTGATTTCACCATGACATCATCAATATAAATTTCCACCAATCGGCCGATCAAATCGTGATATATAAAATTCATGGCCCTCCGATACGTGGCACCAGCATTTTTTAAGCCGAAGGTCATAACAACCCACTCATATAATCCCAACGCCCGGGGCATCCGAACGCCGTTTCGATATATCTTCCTCGGCCATAAAAATCTGATTATACCCAGCATTTCCATCCATAAAGCTCAAAATCTTGTTGCCGGCGGCTGCATCAACCAACAAATCGGCGTTTGGCATTGGATACTCATCTTTCGGAGTTGCCTTATTCAAATTCCTGAAGTCAATGCAGACCCGCATCTTTCCATTTTCTTCTCCACCGGCACAATACTAGAAACCCACTCCGCATATCGGCATGGCCCGATGAAGCCGGCTTCATACAATCCGATAATCTCTTCTTTGACGGCTTCATAATACCTAGGGTCAATCTTCCGAGCCCCACGCTTATATGGTCGATATCCGGGTTTAGTGGGCAACCGATGTTCAACAATCGATCGGGTCGAGTCCAGGCATCTCGCTATAATCCCAAGCAAAACAATCCTTAAATTTTTCCAATAAGGCCACCAATTCATCTCTTACTTCTTTACACAATTTCTTGCTAATATATGTCGGCCGAGGCTTGTCTCCATCCCCTATATCCACTTCTTCTAATTCATCGGCCGACACAAAACCGTGGCCTAATTTCCCGTCTTCGGTTCATCAATCGGCCGACTCACCATGTCTTCGGTGTGTATATCGATCGGCCGATTGTCCAGTCAATTCTCCTGTGCGGCCCATCGGAGCAGCCGGGGTACCGACCCCCGGTCACAATAACTCCATCATCCGTGATGTTTATGGCCTCCGCATCCCAATACGTGCCCGATAAACAAGGCAAGCTCTCTAGACCGAGCAAACTCGAAATCGGCGGTTGCAATGGTTACGAACTTATCGGCCCGCACGATTTCGACCTTGTTGCCGACCCATTGAATCAAACAACTGGTGCATGGTTGAGGGGATGCAACAATTGGCATGAATCCGGTCTCTTCCTAACAAAGTTGTGTATGCACCTTTCCCGTCAATGATGAAAAAAGTGGTGGGTATGGTTTTGCTGCCCACGAGTGATCTCCATTATTGCGGCCCCACGCACATCTTGGCTTCTCCCGCTGTAATCCTTGAGCGTCGGATTAGCCCTCATCATCTCTTCCGGCGTCTTCCCGAGCTTGCGGTATGTAGTCATCGGCATGACGTTGACCGCCGCTCCTCCGTCGACCAACATTTTCCTCATCGGCGACCCATTGACATAGCCGCTAATGTATAATGCCTTGAGGTGCAAATGATCGAGTTGACCGGCTTATCAAATACTGCTGATTCCGGCGTCCACGGAATCTCCGAAGCTTCCCCAAGCTGGTTCTTCTTCGGCTGAATTTTCATCGGCCGATCCGATAATCCTGGGCATCGGTGACATCATATTCATCTGCGGCTTCAGCCCGGACCACCGAGACTGCACTTTCGGCCTCCATTGCCTCTTGGGCTTGGGCTCATCATCTTGGTCATCTCTGTAATGGCGTCTACCCTTGATTTCCCGACAACACATTCTTTGAAGCCTCCTCTTTTGGGTTTTGCTTGAGCAAACCACTGGGGCACCACCGACCTTCGTTCTCCGTTTGATCACCTCTCGAATCTTCATGGTATTGGTAATCGAACTCTTCTTCATCATTGATTGGCCCCGATCGATCGTGAACAGAGGTTCTCTTTGGCACTACGTATCTTCGTTCATTATATCCATGATCGTAGTCGATTGCTCTTACGGGGGCCGATTGTCGAGATTCATAGTTGCGACCAATCGGCCGTCCACGGTAACTTGACGACCCGACGTCACGATACTCTTCCGGCCGAGTGCACTCCGGACAGTTCTCGATAGATGGAAGCTTCATGTTTCGGTCCCAGCGATGCTGAAAGAAAGGACAATCCCGGTGTGGGTCAAAATCTTCTCGGCGGATCACGCTTTGCTCGTCTGCTGACTTTGACTTATAGATTCCTGTTCACGTGCCACTTGATCTCCTTCCTCCCTCTCCCTCTTCCTCTCATATCGGCGTATGAAACCAGCTGATCCACCACCGATGGTATTGATGTACATTGTATTAGCGAGGGAAAGGGTGCCCATCAACTTTCATCTTCTTCTTCACATCGGCTGCTCGCAATATCCCACTTGTCAAGCGCCTTCCGGATCTCATCTCTCATAGCATAACAATCAACGGTGTTATGATGTGAATTTCCATGCCACTTGCACCACTTAGCCATTTTCTTCAATTCCTCCGCGTAGGAATTTTGTGATGAGGTGAAAGCTGAATTTTCTTTTCCCGCGACAGTGATCAAATATTTCGTCGGCCTTAGATAAATCAAAATCATATTTCCTCTCCTTAGGATTGACATGCGGAGAAAATATCGGCCGTTTATTATTAGTCCACTCAACTGCATTAATTCCCTCTTCATCATCTTCATCGTCGAAATCCGCATAAGCTACCCGATACCGCCGATTCCTGGTGAGTGGAGATTTTCTTCCTGGCCAAGCGCCCTACGTGTCAGCTGCGCCAGCCCATCAAACTCATGTGGGGTAAACTTTTCTTTGATGTTGGAGAATAGCCCCGCATAAGCGATCTCGGCCAAGCTGTTGCTCTGTCGGGTTCGGATTGTAGCATCGTCCCCTCGAGTCTCGAACCTCCGTATATAATCGATCACCGATTCTCCCGATTTCGTTTCATTGCCATTAAATCGGACAAACTAAGCTCGGTAATGCCCGTGAAGAAGTATGAGTGAAACCTTTTCTCGAGATCGGCCCAACTACGAATAGAACCGAGGCGATAGCGAAGCAAACCATGAAAAGGCCGATCCGGACAACGACGGTGGGAATAGCCTAACCCGCAAAGCCTCCTGAGTAGACGCCTCACCAAGGCTGTGCGTCATACCGGCTGATGTGCTCCATAGTTGATGTGTTATCTTGCCCGAGAAAACTTGGAAAACTCGGGAATTTTATACTTATTGGGTAAAGCCACGGAATCCATCCGAGTCGGGGTAAGGTCGCCGATACAATGCACTTTTCTCCTTAGGCTTCAAATCGAGCCGATCTTTCATCATATCGGCGATCTTAGCCATGAGGCTATTCATATCACCGGGTTCGGCGATCGCCGATCCGGTCCCCGTCATATAAGCTGTGTTGGGCTGTCCCCGGTTGGGTGTATCAACCGACCGTTCCGGAAATCCCGGTGCTAGTAGCCGGGAATAATGTACGCGGAGCGATTCCATAATTCATGGCCGATTGGATCGGCCGTCCGATCATGAATCCATGTCCCCCGGCCGATGCGGTCGGTTGTGGAATACCGGATATCGGCTGTACTATAGTGGGTGAGTTCTCAATTCTACTCGGGCCGGTATTTGGTACGTAGAAGAAATTGGGTCTGTTGTGCCATCTCGCGGGACCGCCGCCACATTGGTTGGTGCCCCCAACTCGAAGCCGGCTGTTGTACATCTTGCCTGTTGCCCTCTTCGCTACCGACTTCTTGGGATCACTTGTTATCCTCTTTGCTTGGTTGGGTTGCACTCGGTACTTGCATTTGCATTGTCCTTGCCAGGCCATAGGTTAGGTGGCATGCCATACATGGGCTGAAACCACTGTTGGCGGTGTAGTATTACGGATGCCGATTCCCTGAATCGGTCGTACGAGAGTGCCAACAGTCGAGTGTATGCAGGTCCAGAATATCCTTCGATAAACGATCTGCCATCAACCGTGTCTTTGATCAAATTCCCGATGGTGTTGGTCAACACGCCCGATTGATTGATTAGGGCTTGGTGAATGGACGAGTTGACCATATCACCGAGTTGGTTGGCATCCGCGAGTCTCCGGGCTTTGATTTGATCTAATTCTTCCGGATGCGAGAATCGAGGGAAGTCCCCTTTCGTGGCCACTCGCCACGTGTCACTCGTCAAGGCTTGAAAGTACTTCTTCATTGCTTCGGCCATGTACTCCGGTACTGCAGCTTTTGTTCCGTTGTCATCTTCCCCCAGGCCGAAAGTGTGTTGTCATCGAAACTTCCCCATGGCCTTTGCCATCCGTCCCGAGAGGGACTGGAACGAAAATCGGCCGATTCTCCGCATTGACCATTGGTGTTCCGTCCTCCCCGATCGCTCTGCATGTACGACATCTTGATCTTGGTTGCTTTGGTCCCACTCGGGCGTGCCAAAAAGTGTGTTGACGTCAAAAGTCGCCGACACACCGTTGTCCGGAGAGTCCACCGAAACCCGGCCGATGCAGGGTCCTGTGCTCCCAACGGACCGGCTCGGCTCGCCGATTCTCGTGTGCGTCTGGTGCGTGCACGATGGTTTTCCTGCAAACCAACAAAGACAATAAAAAGGTGTAAAATTCCAGGTCATCGGCCCGATTAGACCGATGTGCGGCCGTGGCCGATTCCGGCGTAAGATAGACAAAATCGGCCATCGGCCGGAGCGGCCCGGCCCATCCATTTATGTATTAAATGCCAGGCAAACGAACTGCGATACAAACGATACGAAATCGGCCGACGCTATAATCATGCGATCGGTGGCTAGCAGCCGATTCCGTCGGTAAACGATCACATCATTAAGACTTTGCGAGGGATGCGTTATCGGATAAAATGTAAACAAGGTAATTATTAATGGGATGTGATTAATTTGATAGCGAGAAGATGGTTTAATCATCAATTAGATCAGTAAATCGACCGATTAGGCATCCGGCCGATTTTGCCATTGATTATAGTAGTGAATTATTTAGATCTATCTAAATGTATAATGATGATCAATAAAATCATACTAATAACTCGGGTTCAAAAGCGGTTTTAACAGATTTGGCACTAATTAAACATAAAAAACAGCTAATGAACGTGATAAGCAATCGGCTAAACACTCCGAAAGAACGAGTAAGACAAATACAACCACGCAGATCCCAAATCGACCGGTCGCTCCAACAGGACAAGTCAAGCGATGGCACGCGGTCGGACCAGGTCTAACGGCCGCGCACGCTCGGCCGATTCGGGACAAGCACAATCATAAACGCTTTAACTATGAAAGTAAGTCTACACCCTAGCCAATCGGCTGCATGCGCCTAGGACAAGTCAACTATCGCAAAGGCAAACACGGGACACGTCAAGCCGAATCCGCACGATCGAATCGGCCAAGATGTAAAAGAATTCTCATAGCGGCTATCGTGACTCGAACGACCGGATCTAAGCCAATCGGCGCCGTGAGCAAAGGCTGGACTGGGGAGGCAAGACAAGTCAAACTACCTCCACCACGAGCCCGGACCAGGTCAACTTGACTCATCCGGCCGATACTCACTACGCCGATCGAAAACAGATCCGGTCGCCGGATAACTAGCAATTAAGCCATCTAATTACGAACAATGCGCCGAGAATTAGACAACATAATTACCTTGTCAAGCCAACGTGTCGTCGACCGGAGCCCCGAAGATCCCGCGCGAAAACGGTAAAGACTTGACGAGAAAATTAGGGTTTGGCGATGCGCCGAAAGTTGTATTGGATGTGAATCGAGTTTACATGTTACATCCGAGTATGTATTTATACTCGGCAAAAAGAATCCTATTCGGACCCTCCTCGAGCCGATTTCCTAACCGACTAGAATCCTTTTTCCAAAACTAACTATTATTTCTAATTTTATAACGTGGGCCGGGCCCATCAATGTTGTGCTCTTACTGTTGGCGTCCGCGCACGATTCCCGGGAGAGACGCGCCTTTTACTCGCCCAAGCGGCCGTCGGCCTTACGCCCACCGGCCCCTTTTTACCTATAGTCGCCGACAATGGGTCCCTTGGTCAAAAACCGGCGTCAACACCGACGAGCCCTCCGGGACGCCACCAGGCGGGTGCAACGCTGCAAGGCACTGCCAATTTCACGCCAAGCGGACGCACCTGCCCGCTCAAGCCCTTCAAACAATTCCCCTATCCTGGCCATTCGCGGTCTTGGGTTTGGACATCGTGGGGCCATTTCCGACTGCCCGGGTGGGTACGGATGGCTATACGTGGCCATCGACAAGTTTACAAAGTGGGTGGAAGGCTGAAGCGGTGACAAAGATAGAACAAAACACGGCGGTCAAGTTCATGAAGAATGTCATTGCAAGATTCGGGGTGCCGCGGCGGATCATCACGGACAACGGGACCCGGTTCACAAGCCATGCATTCGCAGCGTATTGCGACTCCCTCGGTACCCGGATCCGCTTCGCTTCAAGAGCCCACCCACAAAGCAATGGCCAAGTCGAACGCGCCAACGGAGAAATCCTCAAGGGTCCGAAAACAAGATCATTTGACCCGTTGAAGAAGAAGGCCTCCAAGTGGGTAACGAGAGGTCCAATCCGTGCTCAGTCACTTGCGCACCACACCGAGTCGAGCCACCGGTGAAACGCCTTTCTTCCTCGTGTATGGTGCGGAGGCGGTGCTACCCACGGAGACCCTGTTCAATGGCCCCCGAGTCGCCGCGTTTGACGAAGCCGACCAAGATACCCGGCGGCATGACGACATCGACGTCCTCGAAGAGGCAAGATGACGAGTACTACTATGAAGCGCGAGGTACCTCCGGGGCCTGCGCCGCTATCATCGGCGACGCGTACGCCCCGGGAGTTGCACACGGGAGACCTCGTCCTCCGGCGGGCTCGGACGCGCGAAGGCAAGGATAAGCTAACTCCCATGTGGGAGGGGCCCTTCGTCGTTACTGCCGTCACCCGCCGGGATCCGTTCGTGCGGAGTCGGAGGACGGGTACCGGAGCCAAGCGCTTGGAACATTGAGCATCTAAAGAAGTTCCACCCTTAGAACGTTACGTAGCCAATGGTCCCGGGTAGTACTCGGAAGTCCCATCGCCACGGCCATAGTCGCCGGGGCACCTATACTAACGTATTTGAATAAAAACAGCGCCCGGTCGCTTCTTTTCATACTTCTCGCGAGGATCGGCTGTCGTGTATGTCACGATCCTTGCTTTCCTCGACGGGTAAGAAGGGTCTATGACTTAGGCGGAAGCCGGAAGGCGTTTCGTGCGGTTGGGGCTCGGGTGCCACGAGTCGCACCCTAAGCGCACCTACGAAGTTACGAACGGCCTACGACTAAACGACGCATGCGGACAATCGCACGAAACGGAAGGAGCAACGGGTTTAAGCTTTTCATTAACAACGACAAGTTTGAACTTAAACTTCGACTTGCATACGAGACGGGTTTAATAAAAACAAAAAAAAGGGGGGCACGGTGCCGAGAAGCCACTCGCGAGGTGGAGGAAGCGGGCACTTAGCCCCGCTTGAAGCTCTCCGCGAAGGCGCGAGCGACGGCGCGAGCGTGCTCCTTACCCGCGGCGTGCTCACCTGCGGGGACATCACCATTCACCACCGCCGGGAGTGGGAACCCGGGCACCGGCACCGGGGTGTTCGCCGGCACTTCCTCCGGTGCCGCGGCTATGGTTTGCTGCCCTTCTTCCTCCGGGAGCTCCGCCAACCGGGTCTTCGGGCTGCTCGGAGAGTCAACCACCCCCGCGTGGCGAATGCGTACCCGGCCACGCCGCGGTCGAGGGGCTCGGGAAGACGGGGCAGGCCCACCTCGAACAGCACCGACGAGACTGCCCGGTGCACCTCGGCGGCGATCTCCGCCGACGTCCGCACCGCGGACACTAGCTCCGCCACCCGCTCACTCGGCTCCACGCGCCGAACCTCGGAATCAGCGAGCCGAGACCGCGCCTCGGCGAGCTGCCGCGGGAGGTCGTCGTCCCCGGCTGCGGTAGATGGGCCGTGACCCGACTTCTTCAACCGGGCCTCCAACCGCTCGACGCGCACCGCTTTCGAGCTCGACGACGAAGTCCTTCCGGGCCTCCGCGAGAGTCTCCTCGCGGACGCGGTGCGCCAACCCGGCGGCGATGCCGCGGACCTGCTCCTCGGCCCGAGCAAGACGGGCCGCCTCCGTCTCCAAGGCTTCGTTTTGAACGGCGGCCTCGTTTTCACGGAGCCGGACTTGCTCCTCCTGGGTAGCAAGGGCGCCCTCGCGTTGCCTCGGCGCCACTTCTCGGGAAGCCACGGAATCACCGAAGCGCTGCAGCTTCGCCTCGGCCGCTCCGACAGCCCGCTCCCGTTCGCCCGGCGCAGCCTCCGGGAGGGCAAGTGCACCGGCACGCTCCTTCGGCTCCTCCTCCCGAGCCGCAGCGGTCGCCTCGCGGCGTCCCACGGCAGCCTCACGGAGCGACATGTCGGCCTCCGCCTCCTCCAGCTGCGCGCCGCGGAGCTGCACGGTGCGTTCCCGCTCCGGGACACCGCGGAGGTGGTTGATGCTTGTCGTCTTCGCGGTCGATGGCGGCGCGGAGCTTCGCCTCCGCGTCACGCAGCTTCTCATCGGCCGGCTCAACAATGCCGGCAGCTTGGTCCAGCTCATGCTGAACCTCCTCCATGCGGCGGCGATATCGCTGCCGGGCAAGCTTCACCGCCGTCTCCGGGGCCCTCCGAGCCTCCGCCACTTCCGCCTCCTGTTCCACCACCGCGGCCTCGCGACCCTCCGGGGACGCATCCGTCTCCTCCACGGCCGCCTTCATGGCCAGGAGCGACCGGGTGACCTCCCCGACCACATCGTCTATTTTTTGGCGTCCCGAGCCGCCCGAGCGACTAGCGGGCGACGCGCTCCGGCCGCGTCCGGCACGCCCACGTCCTCGCCGCGGCAGCGGTCGACGATACATCTCCGCCGGCCACCGTCCCCGGCTCCGACCGGATGCGTGGAGGGGAATCGTTCCCCTCCGGCACTATGGGACCGGCGGCGGCGGCACCCGGCCGGGAGGTGGAAGACCGTGGCGGGCGCACGGCGGCGCCGATCGAGAAGGCGCCCACTCCCTCCGCCGGCGCATCCGGCACGTCCCCGGCCGGAGGAGGCGACGCCGGCCAAGATCATCTTCGACGGAGGCACCCGCGGCCTCCTCTTCGGTGGCACCCGCTGCGACCTCCTCGGGAGAGTCTGCGACTTCCTCTTCGGGAGCACCCGTAGCCGTCCCCTCGAGCGCACCCGCGGCCGCCCCTTCGGGCGCGGCGCGGCCGACTCCTCGGGAGCATCCGTCGCTTCTCCCGCGTCGGCCTCAACTCCGACCGCGGGAGCCGCAGCGACAGCGGGACCGGCCTCCGGGCGCGGCGCGGGGGCACCGGAGATCTTGGGATTCGGGGGACCGGGTCCGGGTCCAGCTCGATCCGGACACTCCTACGAACAAAGCACACGGTAAGGACAAAACGCAGCGGACCAAGCGCGCGACTTAAGCAAAACAGGAGCGGAAGCAACGTACTGTCGCGAGTCCACCCGGCCGCTTGCACCGGTGCGGGCCGGAGGAGACGTCTCCTAGGCGGCGGCCCCGTCACGGGTGCCGGCGAAGCTTGCCGAGCCCGCTTCCGTGGGATAAGTGCGGGCCCGGAGGAGTCGGAGGAGGGCGGTGACGGAGACCTTTTCCCCTTGCCTTTGTCGCGCACGGCGGGACCCGGTTTCGCGGCGCCGAGCCGGCACCCGGAGCTCCGGGAGCGCTTCCGGGGGCGGCCGCCGCGCCGGAGTAGAGGGAGGCGCGCCCTCGGACACCCGGAGGCCGGGAGCAGGGGCTGGAGCCGCGTCCCGGAACCCGAGCGGCCCCGGCCTAGGCATGGAGTCGATGATCGCGCGCCGATCCGGCGAGTGGCGAAGGGCCGGCGCCCTCCGGGTGCGCGAATGCGGCGGGCCATTTCTTCCCCGTCGGCATGGAGTAGGCGAACTTCTTCGAGTCCTCGGGGAGATCCGAGCCCGCCCCCGTGCGAGTACGGCCGGCAAAGTTGAAGTCCTGGTACAGCCACGACGGGTGTGACCTCCGGCGGAGCGGCGCGACGTTGCACTCGAGGAAGTCGTGCACAACCCCGTGCGAAGTCAAGCCGGCCGCGGCGAGCGCTGCGATCCGGTCAACCACGTGCATCATGCCGGCGGGAAGGTTGGGCACGGAATCCCACATGGGGAAGTGCTTGGGCCGGGACTAGAGGAACGCGGAGGCGGCGGAAGTCCCTCTCATACGGGACCACGAACTAAGCTCTCTTCCACCCCTCCACCTTGCTGCTGGGCGAGTACTCGATGTACCCGCTCTCGCTCCGGGCGGTGAACCGCACGCACGCGATCACCTCCGAGGCGTTGGTGAGCGTCGCCTTGAAGTAGCGCTCGGAAGATTGGGAAGCACGGCTGCACCCCCACGAATGCCTCGCATAAGTGGGTGAACACCGCCGGCGCCGCGACCGTATTTGGCGTGAGGTGCGCCATCCGAATCCCGTACGCTCGGAGCACCTCCATGAAGAAGTTGGAGAAGGCGGGGGCACGGCGCCGGCCACCACGAAGGACAAGAAATGGAGGATCTGCAGCCCTCCGGTCGGCGGCGGCGGGGGCCCCCGACGCGGACAACCTTATCGCCATCCACCGGAAGGAAGGGCGAGAGCCGTTTCATCTCGACCTTGGGGTCCGGTAGCTGCACCGGGGCCGGCGCATCCATCGACGGCGAGCGCGTGCGCGAACCGCCACGGCGCGGGTACTTCCCACGGGCCATTCCGGCGACAAGGAGCGGCTGCGGCGAAGCGGCGGCGCGGATCGGCGGAGAAGAAGGCGAAGGGGAGCGCGGGAGCGAAAGAGAAGTTGAGGAGACGAAGACATGAAGAGACGAGGAGGCGAAAGGCGAAGTGGGAGACGTGCCTTGGGCAACCGGCCGTCCCGGTGCTAAGCGCGAGGCTCCAAGCGGGCCCACCGCGCGCGGACCGAAGTGATGCAACGCGCAGGAGCGGACGTGCCTCGGCAGCCCAAGCGGCACCGTTCCTTGGGAGCCGCGCTTCGAAGTAACCCATACGGCGCCGGGCACCGACGGGTGGCCCGGTCCCTGCTCCGACCCCGCGGGTCGGCGGCGGGGCCGGGGGCTCTCGTCGGTGTAGGGGGATCGGGGTCCCCCTAACCGCGCATGGGTGTTTTCGGCCCACGGGCGAAGGCGGTGGCGGCAGGTTGAGGGAGTCCACAAAGCCCACAAAAGCCCACGCAGCCCGTGAAGGTCGGAGGAGCGGGAGCGACGGGGAGGACGAAGCTTCCCGGTAGCTTCCTCCGGCGCCCCAACCACCCGGAGTTAATGCGGCACTCAAGTGCCTGCGGCGGCGACGCAGCCCGACAAGACGTGCGCGTGTCTTCCCCATGCGCCGCGTCTCGGGAAGCCGCTCCGCTACGGTACCGGGAGGGCTCGCAGCCAATAGGATGGAAGAGATTTGGAGCACGAACCGAGGAAGGGAGATCGCAACGGATTTTTGTCGGGATCGTGTCGGGATATCCCAGGGAGGGACCGGACCCCCACCGGGTGTCCGGGTACCCCTCCGGGTACTTGTACGGTGCTCCCCACCTTACCCTATAAAAGGAGGGGTGCTCCCATGTAATAGAGGACAGCTTCGAACACACACACACGGAGCGGGACGTAGGGTATTACGCCTCTATTGTGGCCCGAACACTGGGTAAAATCCTTCGTGTTCTTGTTTCCTTCGAATCATCCACGCTAGCACGAGCAAATCCGTCCTTCCCCGATCCTACCCGAAGGGAGCCTTGACGAGCCCCCATTTGGAGGTGTACTCACACACCGACACACCGCTAAGCGGGCAATTCACGGAGCGGGAGCACCGAGCCGCGGGCAATTCAATTGCTAAGCGAGAACTTCCAAAGCATAATTGATAGAACATTTTATCGAACATTGAAAGTGCATCTAGGCCCCTCATTTTATTTTGGATGATTGATATCAATACAATTAAAATTTGGACTAATGCTTTCATGAGAATGTGTGTAGTAATATCCAAAGCACATGAAAGTGTAGCAAGCACAATCAAAAAGGAGAAAAGAAATGTGAAATGCAATAAAAGAAGAATTTGGAAAAGGCCCCACTCAAAGCTTGTGCCTCGCTTTATTTCTTTGCTTTGAGTCATAGGGATGCCGTACTATAAAGAGGGATGCAAATCACAAATTTGGCAAAGAATGGAGATGCTCACAAACTCGGGAAATCCCCTCCAAACCCATTCTTTACTGGACCCATCGGAAGCTCCGGTGTGATACCGAAAGTTCCGGTAGGCTTACGGAGAGCTCGAGCTCTCCGGAAAAACCACACCGGAAGTTCCGGTCCCCGGTACCGGAAATTTTGGTAGGCTAACAGAGAGTTTTGCTCTCGGGAAAAGCCATACCGGAAGTTCCGGTCCACGGTACCGGAAGTTCCGGTAGGCTACCAAAGAGTTTTGCTCTCGGGAAAAGCCATACCGGAAGTTCCGGTCCCCGGTACCGGAAGTTCCGGTAGGCTAACGAGAGCTTTGAGCTCTCCGGAATGCCATACCGGAAGTTCCGATACGACATCGGAAGCACCGGTGCGGTCCCGTTCTCAAACCCTAGACCTAAGTACCGGAAGTTCCCGTACTCCACTGGAAGTTCCGGTGCGGGCCAAAAATCCGAGATCTAACCCTAATTCGAACCATACCGGAAGTCCCGATATCCTATCGGAAGTTCCGGTGCGGGATTTTCGGACAGAGCCAACGGCTCTTTTTGGGCTGTGGTATATAAGCTACACCCCTCACCCCATTCACATCTCTTGAACATTCCGAACCAACACACACTTGAGCTTCACTCCACTTACTCCAAATCCTCTTGAAAAGCAAAAATTCCATCCTTGAGCTAGGATTTGAGTGAGAGACTTTAAACAAGTGTTTGGGAGACTTGATTCCATTCTTGAGCATCTTCACTCCCGTCAAGCTTGTGATTTGGATTTGTTACTCTTGGAGCTTTGAGCTCCTAGACGGCTAGGCGTGCTCGTGAGCTCCCAACTTGTGTGGTGAGGCCCGAGAAGTTTGTATTGCCCGTCCCGGAAGGGACCTTGATAGTGGAAAACTCAAGCTCAACCTTAGTGGTGACTTGAGGGAGAAATAGGGTTGAGAGAAACCCGGTCCTTGGTGGACTTTCTCAACGGAGATGTAGAGTCCTTGGTGGGCTTGAACTTCGGTGAAAAATCTGTGTCTCTTGTGCTCCCTCTTTTACTTAAGCGTGTTGTTGTTTTGTTTACTATGTTGCTTGTTAGTTTTCCTTTGTGCCGTTAAATTCCTATAATTGCATAGGGTTGTTCCTTTCCTTCTTGCAAACACTAGAATTATGTAGGGTTTAATTCCGCATTTATCACCCTGCACCGGAAGTTCCGGTACCCTACCGGAAGTTCCGGTATTTGACGTTTTCGTCTTAGTGTTATTTCGCAGAAATTTTTAGGTTCGCCTATTCACCCCCCCCCCTCTAGGCGACTTTCAATTGGTATCGGAGCAGGTATCTTCGTTGAAGCCTCACCGCTTGAAGATTAAAGATGGCAAATGAGAAAGATGCAACGGCTAGTGGTAGTGGTAGTGGTGAAGCACCACCTAAGGTAGCCGGTGAAAGAGGTCATGAGAACTCACCGGATGATGCTAGAAATGGAAGTGGAAAGGGAATTGCCAAGGATGGAGATGTGCCTAGTGCTTTGCCAATAAGCTACAACAAAACGCCATACACCTATGGTGATGGAAGGGATGAGCACATTGGACCCGGCTCAGGAAGACTACCATATTTTGATGGTCAATACTTTGATCATTGGAAAACCAAGATGCTACTACATTTGGACTCAATGCATCAAAATGTGAGAAGTGTGACTCAAAATGGATTCTTATGGGAATGTAGAAGCAAGCCAACCGCACAAGAGTTGTTCAACGTAAGATGCAATGTGGCGGCGGCTAATGCTCTTGTTTCCGCGCTTAGTCCCGCCGAGTATGACAAGATAACCGGATTGGAGGATGCCCATCAAATTTGGTTAGAGCTTGAATTGGTTCATGAGGGCATTGATAGTGTGAAGGAGTCTAAGCTAGGAGGGCTTAGAGAAGATTTTAACTACTTTGTCATGAGGTCGGATGAAGGGCCAAGGGAAGCCCATGATAGAATGATGAGGATAGTAAACAAGAGAAGAGCACTTGGAGAGAAGGTGTTGGACTTGGATGTGAATAGAAGGTTACTACAAGCTTTGCAAGCATGGGATGCCAACATAGGGTCCAACATAAGAGACAAAGATGGTTTTAGATACTTCACCATCGATGAAGTGATTGGGAAGGTTCTCTCCCAAAAACAGCAAATTGACCAAGGGAATAGGATCAATGCTTTGCTCCGGGACAAGGAAAAAGCTAGTGGGAGAAAGAATGATGTGGCTCTCAATGCCGAACAAGAAAAGAAAAAGAAGGTGGTTGAGGAGAGTGATGATGACGGTGATGATGAAATGGCTCTCTTTGTGAAAAGGTTCAACAAGCTCATGTCAAAAAGAAGCTCCAAGAAAAATGACCAAGACAAGAGCAAATTGAGGAAAGCCAAGAACAAGTGCTACATTTGTGGAGACAAGGGTCACTTCATGGCGGAGTGTCCGGAGAACTACAAGAACAAGCAAAACAAGAAGGGTGACAAGAAGTACAAGAAGCATAGAAAGTACCGTCGGGGTGAAGCACACATTGGACAAGAATGGAACTCCGATGGATCATCTTCCTCCTCCGAGTCGGAATCCGATGAAGAGAAGGGAGGCATTGCATCACTTGCTATTGGGCACACACCGACAAACTCCTCCTTGTTTGGAAGCTTAACCGATGATGAAGATGATGCCGGACACAAATGCATGATGGCTAAAGGCTCCAAGGTAAATGCTAATGGAAGTTCTCAAATTCCTAACATGTTTGATTTGTTGGACATTATTGAGTAGGAAAAAGAGACCAATGAGAGGCAAGAGGAGCTTCTTGAGAAACAAGAGGAAATGCTTGTTCAAGAGAAGCAAAGGGTGCTTGAACTTGAGAACCTCCTAGAAGTTGAGAGGAAGAAAAATGAGGACTTGGTAAAGTCTCTCAAAATGGTTGAAAATGAAAGTGAGACACTTAAAGTCACAAATGTGTCACTTCAAGAGAAGTTTGATAACTTGCAAAAGGATCACAACTTTCTCAAGGTGCAACTTGAGGAAATTAAGTGTAACACTACTTTCTCTCAATCTTCGTCTTGCCCCCATCTAGCATTGAGTGCTCTAGGTGCCACAACATTGATGTTGAAGCTTGTACAAGAAACATCAAGACCATTGATGATTTGAAGAAGCAAGTGCAAGAGCTTCAACAACAAGCACAAAACAAGGTGAAGGCCATTGATGATGCCAAGGCCGAGTATGCAAGGGGCGCATACACCAATGTGAGGTGGCCACATATGAAGGATGGCATTGGATACAAGCAAGGTGACAAGTACAATGCAAGAATCAACAAGAACGGCACCGAATTCATCAAGTTCACCAAGGAGAGTGGACACCAAAAGAAGCAAGTCAAGACGGAGAAGCAAATCAAGAACACTAACAAATCTTATCTTATTTATGATTTGCGTACTAATGTGCCTAACCTCTCTTGTGCTCTCTTTAATGATTTTGATGCGACCTATGTGCTAATGAGAAACAAGCATGGTCGTGTCTATGCAAAATATGTTGGGCCACGCAACAAGACTCACAAATCTTGTGTGTGGGTGCCCAAGGCACTTGTTACTAATGTGAGAGGACCCAAGCAAATTTGGGTACCTAAAAACAAAGCATAAATTGTTTTGTAGGAATACTCCTCCGGTGGCTCATCATGGATGGTGGATAGTGGATGCACCAATCATATGACCGGAGACAAGAAAATGTTCGAATCATTCGAGCCAAGCAAAGAAAGAAATGAGTATATCACCTTTGGAGACAACGTAAAAGGCTATGTGTTGGGTTATGGTAACATTCCTTTAACCTTTTCGCATTCACTTTCGAAAGTTATGCTTGTGGATAACGTTGACTTCAATTTGTTGTCTATCTCACAACTTTGTGGAATGGGCTACAATTGCTTGTTCAACGACAAGGGTGTGATTGTCTCAAGGAGAAGTGATGGCTCGATTGCTTTTGAGGGTGTGCTCAAAGGGAAGCTTTATGTTGTGGATTTCACCGCGGATAAAGCAAAACTTGACACATGCTTAGTTGTAAAGTCCGATATGGGATGGTTGTGGCATAGACGACTAGCCCATGTCGGTATGAGAAATCTTCACAAACTCCAAAAGGGCGGTCACATCCTTGGACTAACGGATGTTTGCTTTGAGAAAAATAAAATTTGCGGTGCATGTCAAGCCGGAAAACAAGTTGGAGCACCACATCCATCCAAGAACATTGTAACAACGACAAGACCGTTGGAGATGCTACGCATGGACCTCTTCGGTCCCATTGCCTACATTAGCATTGGCGGTAACAAATATGGACTTGTTATTGTTGATGATTATTCTCGCTTCACGTGGGTATTCTTTTTGTGTGATAAAGGTGAAGTGAAGGATGTACTCAAGACATTCTTGAAAAGGGCACAAAATGAATTTGAAGTGAAGATAAAGGCCATAAGAAGTGACAACGGTACCGAGTTCAAGAACACTCAAGTTGAAGAGTACCTTGATGAGGAAGGCATCAAGCACGAGTTTTCGGCACCCTACACCCCCCAACAAAATGGTGTGGCCGAAAGAAAGAACCGCACTCTCATAGAGATGGCAACAACCATGCTTGATGAGTACAAGACCTCCTATCGCTTTTGGGCCGAAGCAATCAACACCGCATGTCATGCCTCTAACCGGTTATATCTCCACCGACTTTTGAGGAAAACTCCATATGAGCTACTAACCGGTAAAAAGCCTAACATCTCGTATTTTGTGACATCCCCTCCGGGATACCCGGGACTCGGTACGGGGGACACTCGACGTAGCGAGTTACAACGAGTTCATCATCTCATACAAGCCGGAATATATACATCATGGTATAATACAACCAGGTTTTTGAAATACAAACATTGTACAGCGGAAGCATAATACATTACTGAAGTTTAACAACCTACGAGTCTTGCAGCGGAAACTTGTACTTTATACAACAAAAATACTACGAAGCGTCATCGTGATGTACCGAGCCCGTTATACATCACGATCTTCCTCGCTCGGGCGTCGGAATTCGTTCCCATCGAGAGGAAACACCCTCGAGCACTGCTCCTCCTCCGAATAGCTACCGCAACGGTCGTGGAAGATCGACGCTTGCCCTGAAATTATAACGAGCAAACCCCGAGTATTCTAATACTCGGCAAGACTGACCCGTCAACATGGCACGCTAAGGCCGACGCCTAGTATGCAAAGGCTTTACGATTGTGTGGTTGACTCCTTCGCGAAAACAGCGCTAAGAGGTGGATCCTTACTTTCGGTGTTTTAGCTCAACATTAGGATTCATTAACATCTATGTTTGCGAGTCTACGACTATTGCAATCATGTTTGCAAGAAAAAGATCACTTTTCGACCAACAATTCTTTCATCTCTCAACCTCATCTTTCGAGTTGATTACTACGATGTGACGAGCTAAACAAGCGGTACTCATTCTGCGAGGGACAGCGATTCGAATCGATTTATACCAGGTGGCAAAACCCGACTACACGACGTATACGCACCACACCGATCGTATATGACAACTCTTTCCGCTAGCACTCGACGGAAGACTAGCCATTTCCAACTCCCCGGGAGTATGGCGACCCCACGACTTCCCTTGTGGTCGACCCATCTCCCTCCCGTGAGACTATCCTCTCACTAACGGCCGGCAAAAGAGAGGCGGCTACGCTACATCTCCGGGGCGATAGGGTACATCAGCTTGCTGGGCCCATGCTACCAGCATGTAGTACGGTACGTTCAAACTTGTTCAACTAAGCCGACAACGGTACGGTCCTTGACCAGACACGAGACGGGGCTACCACCTTGCAAGACCTCATCTCCGTCTTGCCCTTTCTCCTACGAGGGCCCGTCCGGTCTCGGCTTATTAACATCTTCACTTCCACTCTCATCTTTCTCTTATCACTCCTCTTAGCAATAATAAACCAGTCATTAACCTATATCTCGCGAGTAGTGTATGCCACCACTCGTCTTCTACCGATCCCCTATAACTTAAGCTTAGCGATCGTTAACTCTATAGAGCTACCGTACCGAGTATAGCATAAACAAATGGAAACCTATCTCATGCATCTATGGTATCAAGCAACTCCTATAACCTAATGCACAATCACGACTCATTACTGTGATAAAAGAAAAGACTTTAAAACATAGGTGGGATGCACCGGGGCTTGCCTGGATTCGAGTCGGGGTTAGCTTCCTCGGTGTCGTTGGTCGACTTCGACGTTCCCGTTCTCTTATCTCGACCTCGAACGGAACTTCGATCACCCCATGACCTAGGTCGACCAACAATGCGTCGCGATTCACAACCATGCATGCATGAATGTATACGACATGATTATGCAAGGGTTTCCTTAAATACGTTCATTAACTAACAATTGCGATTCATTATGTTCGATAATTAACAACTAACAACTAACCATTAATCATGCTCGTTAACTAACACTTAATCCTGGTCATTACTTAACAACTAATATTGTTTATTAATTAACAAATACTCATGCTGGTTAATTAACAATTAATCATTAATCATTAATCGGTGATAGGTATTAACACATAGAGTATTAAAGCTGGGATCACATGAAATGACGGTGTTTAAGTTGAATTTTGGAAAATAAACTTAACAAAAACTTTCGTCTGCAGTATCTCTAATTTTTAAAGAAATTTATTTTTCAAAATCAATTAATAATTAGCATAAAATAATAGATTTTCTTAATTAAAGGAAAGTAATTAATTAAACTCTGAAATTATAATTTCTCAAAATATGCATTTAAATAAATAATCAAATAGGAAATAATTTTATGAATCTAATGAACTTGGTTTGGCATTTTTCTGATTTTTGTGGAATTTTCTATGAATTTTGCAAGTTTGGACCAATTCGAAAATGAATAAATTCGGAAAAGAAATAAGGAACCTTTGGGCCAAAGCCGAGCTGGCCCGGTTGTGGGCGGCGCATGAAGCGTGCGCGGCCCAGCTCGGACCGAGCTTAGTCCGGCCGGACATGGCGGGTGGCGGCTGTGACACCCCGTGTCACAAATTCACCATGTTACTGTGCTAACAGGAGAATTGCATGTGCAAAACAAAGATCATCCGGCTAGTCACATGAAATAATAAGATTAAGGCCTATTAGGGTTTTTATCGTCTCAAAACCCTAGCTCTTGAGATCTCATATTTTCTCCAAAGTGGTAACCCCAAATTTTTGCACAATCTGGTAGAACATATCAAGACATGAATTTAGGACATTTTTCCTGAATTTTTGGGTCAGCACAAATCCCTAGAAAAATCCAACTCTCAACAGAAACAGCATCTGTTCAACAATTTTTATAAATTTTTACATTTCGAATCTGAACTTTTTCCTATAAGGAAAGTTGTTCCACATAATCCAGAGGACCCACAGAAAATTTGGTTTGCAAAAATGCCATAAGAATCAAATTCTATGAGCAAATTACAGAGAAGAGAACAGCAGTGGCAAAACTGTAAATAAGTGGGAATCCCTTTGAACGGAGTTGGCACGGTGGCCGGGGCCACCCGCCGGCGGCGTTCGCCGCCGGCGCCCATGCCGGTTAGGCGCCGCCCCGTCCTTCCTCCGCTGTGCAGGTCCACGCGTCGCGCATCACCTCCCAAGCTTCGCCTCGAAGCATGCACGCTCGGCCGTCGATGGCGGGGAAGAGAAGTTCGCCACGGCCGCCGTCCGGTTCATCTCCCCGTGCGCTGCCTCTCCGCGTTGCCACGCCCTCATTTGTGTGAAACTGCTTCGCCGGCTCCTTGCGCATCTCCCCACCATTCCCCGGCCTCCCTTCTCCCTCCGAGCGCTACAATTTCCCTAAGAACCGACGAGCCGTGTTCTTCTTCTTCCGCGCCGGCGAGCTCTAATCCACCCCGCTCGGGTGAGCTCATGCTCCACCTTGGCCTCGGAAGGGTGCGCGGGAACCTAACGCACCTCCCCGCCTCGTCCCGGGTTGAACCGAGCCGCGGCCGAGGAGAAAATCGCTTCCTTCTTCGTCGCCGGCCACCGCGCACCGCCACCCCGTCGACGCCGGCACGCTCCGGCCCGCCTCGGCCCGCACCGACCCCGCGCCGTTCATCTCCGTGCGAAGGTGAAGCTCTCAGCCTTGACCGCCCCTTCTTTCGCTCGGTGGTGAGCACGAGCTCCCACGCCGGAGCCGCCGCACCCGCCATAGCCCGACGCGAGCGAAGCTCCGTCCACCCACTCGCCTCGCCACCCCCACCAAACGGTGCGCCGTTAAAATCCGTGCGCAGGCGGCCAAGCCCGACCCCTGCGGCGAGCCCTAGCGCGCCGTCGGAGAGCGTCGCCGCCGCTCCGGCGAGCCCCTCCCGCGCGCAACACTTGAGACAAATTTTCGAAACGTGCTGAAACTTCGTAACGGTTAAGTGTTTTAGAAAAATCATAACTCGAGTTATACACCACGAATTTGAACGATTCAAAGCGCATTTGAAAGTTTGTAACCTCTACTTTAACATGGTGAACATGAACACCTATGTTTATATAATAAAAATTAATTTTTGAGCAAGATGAAAATGCTATCGTGACCAAACTGCTTAACAAGATTGCATTTAAAAAAATGATGTAACTTCTGGACCCCAGATCCAAACTGCATGAGCAAGGGCTCTTTGGAAAGTAGATAACTTGTACTTTAACGTGGTAACATAATCCCAGTACTTCATGTGGAGAAAAATGAAGATTCAAGCGCTCTAAGATGCTAAACCGTTATGCCTGCGTGACAACTTGCTGTTTTTGAAATTCAATAACTTTTTGAATACAGATCCAAATGAAACGATTTTTGGCTCGTTGTAAACCTTGAGTTATGTACTTTACATTAACCAACATGAATCACCTAAGTTCTATAACAAAATATTAAGTTTTGAACACCTTAAGACGGCTTCACGAGCAGCCTGTCAACCCGGACTTAGTGAAATAAAAATGGCTAAGCATGATCTAAACTCAAATTGCCTTTTTCTTGCTGTTATGGTTAAATAATTTTCACACCTACATGGCACCATTAAACAGATCATAATCACGTTTATCTTTTTGGGCAAGAACGGTCGTATGGTGTAGGTTTAATCGTAACAAAACCACATGAAATGATGAGTACTCTTGGTGCACGATGTATAACGACGTGATCAAACTTCATCCTAAGAAAGTGAACATCAACCTCTTGCATACTAAGTAATAAGGAATCATACCCTATTGTCTTGATCTCAAAAACCAGCAGATACATTTATACTAAATAATGGAAAGTTTACCTAATTAGAAGGTTGTCCCCATGAAACGAACCACACTTACCACCATCATGACCATATCATCGCCACTCAAGAGCATGTTTAACTTATGCAAACGTTATGTTACGCTATGTTATTGAGAAAGTTCCATGAACTATATAAATACGAATTCATCCATTGCTCATGCACTTCATATGCATTCATATAGGAACCCCGACCGGAGCCGAAGATCAAGGTGGGCACCCACTTGAAGTGAGCGAGTTCGAGTGTGCTGACTACGAGCCGAATCAAGGCAAGCCCGGATGCATGACCTATGTTTTAAAGTTCTCTTATTTCTTTCACATACGTCTATGTTGTTGTTGGTATTTCTTACGTCACGAATAAATCCGCAAGCGCACGGAATACCGTTGTAGCACTTCACCGGGAGTATTCCAAGGTATCGTATTTATATCCGCGAGGGAACGAGTATTTCTGCAACAAGGTTAGTTTACCCAAGGACAACCAAGACAACGTAGCAAAATAGGGTCGAGAGGGTGACTCCTATCTATTTATCCTTTAAAGGTAGACGAACGCAAGCTAGACTTGTTTACTTCGGGCACCGTCTTAGGCCTGGTGCTGCCAAGCCACTCCGGTCTACGAAAGCTCTACTATGTACCCGAACGTGGAGGGTTCCTTTGGATGACAGGGCTGTCACTTCCTGCCACCTACCTCTACAAACCGTGGGGCACACGGCAAACAAAGGCGATCTCCGGCCTAGACACCACGTCTATGCTATTGACCGCTACTCTAGCCTCGGCCTAGAGCCGAGTTCGAAAGCTAGAGCACTTCTTGCGAAGCGATGATCCCGCAAACAAGTATAACAAGAATTACGTCTAACACAAAGATATGTCACGATAGATAAGTAGATCATCACGTATAAATCACCAAAAAGAGTGTTTACACGCCAAGGTAAAAGAAAAGGAAATACTACTCCACTTTACAAAAGGGAGGAACACTCCTTCCTCTTCCTTGCCCTCTCTCCTATTCTACTAAGATACAAGAGGCCCTTGGCCTAAGGATGAGGGTTTTGTCTTGTATCTTGATGTTGGTGGTGTGTTGAGAGAGGGGGTGTAGCCCTTTATTTATAGCCTTGGAAGGTCGGCAACTTGGAGGCGGTTCCGGACGTCGGTGGCATTAATTGCAGGTGGAACCGACCTCCGGACGTCGGTGACAAACCGCCGAGAGAAAGATGGGACGGGGGGCCCACTGTCGGTTCGGCCGAACCCACTAGGGTGGTTCGGCCGAGCCGGCTCGGACTCCCCGGGCTTGATTCTTCTCGCGGTGCCTTCCTCTGGCTGTGTAATGGCCCAATCCACTTGCTTGGTTTGATGTTGAGGCTCTGTTTTGTGGTTTTGGGCTTTTGGACTATATTCTTTAGTCCGGGAAAATCCGTCGATTGCAAAGTCCATGTTTCGTGCATGTTTTCCCTGTTTTCATATGAATTGCACCTGCATTCATAATTTCACCAAGACTAGTGGAATTTGTTAGAAATAATCCCTATGTCTATTCTTGGTGATGGTGTTTGATTCAAAAAGATGCAACATGTTGACGGTAAAATTGGACCATAAGGACCGTCAACAAGACCCCCCACACTTAGCTCTTTGCTCGTCCTCGAGTAAAGGTGGGAGCGTAAGTTGAGAGATCTCTCCCCTTAGAGACCTGCACACATGTTATTACAAGCCACACCGTTTTACTTGTGAACATGACGGTGGCTAACATGCATTCTTGGATGATTGATAAGTGGAACAGCTCATGACTCAAGTCACTATACTTTTGCTCACTAAGCACCTTGGGTTTTTTGAAAGTTTTGAAAATAAACAACATGACTCCCGCTCCTCTTCGATTCTCTTGGATCGCTCAAAAAGTGTTTTCCTCACCAAGGCATTGTGTTGCCTCTCTTTTTCCTACTTCTTAGGCTTGTATGTGGAGCTCGGTGGGGAATGAAAGAGGCATACTTGTATCACAAATATTGCTAAGCCAAAAGAAAGGATCCATGGAGAAGCCAAGTCATGCAACCTTGATCAAGAAGTGCGTGTGTGTATGGATATGAAAAAGTGACAACTCCTATTGCAATTGACCTCTCTTTATTTTGCATTTTCGAGACATGGCTATCTTTTTATTTTCTTTCTTTTCTTTTCTTGCTCTATGCTTGAGCATCTCTTTTCTTCTCTCTTTTTCATTGCTCATCTTTGTGAGCTTTCTTTTCATTGCTCATACGTGTGAGCTTTTCTTTTTTTTTTTTACATAGCCATGTCTCGTTTATGCGTGATTGAGAGAGAGAGAGAGGTACGAGGAGTGTCTTTATTTTGGTGGAGTGTACGTGATCTTGATCAAGAGAGCATGACAAGTTTCTCTCTAGGGTCACTCAATTTTGGTAAAGCTCATTGCAATCACAAGCAGCATATGTATGTAAGTCTTGCAAGGTATGATCATCATATGGCATTGGTAGGCATTTTTGTATCAAGAGAGGAGCATGAAGCCATGGTATTTTTGTTTTGTGAAATAAAATTCCCAAGGACTCGGTAAGCTAAGCATAAGATCATTTCGTCGAGCCATATCACACTTGCCAATAATCTAGAGAAACATGGGTCCTATGGATTTGATTATTTGTTCACGAGGCAAGTGGTGATGAAGCGAGTAATAAAAGGTGTGCAAGATCATCATGAGAGCATTAGGGAGAGACTTGGGATTTTCAAAGGTATTCAAAAGAAATCTTCCCAAGTTTTAGTTGGTCAAGTTTTAGTAATTGTTTTTCGCGTCTCGGAATGAACTTGACAAATAAAGTAGGCGAAAAGGAAGTGTGGGAAACAAACTCAAGTGCCACGAGGAAGCGAGGGCTGAGTGGGACCCACCGGGGTTCGGCCGAACCACCCTTTTGGGTTCGGCCGAGCGGCACTGGCCCTAGCTGGTGCTCTGTTTCGCGAGGTTGTGTTTGTGTTGTTTTCCTCGTGATGTTTCTGCGCGCTTCGCGTGTGTTTGTCTTTGCTTTCCGCGATGTCCCCCCCACACTTGCCTTTTTGCTGTTTTCTTCAAAATAGACAAAGATATTTCGAAACAAAACTTGCTCTACCGGTAAGGGAAGACCGGGGAGCACTAATATGATTAAAAGTTTAAAAGAGCAGGCGCATTACAATCTTGAGGAATTAAACTAAATGTGCTGCGGGAAATGATGAACGCGGGAAGGTTCATTTTAAACGTCGTATTCGTCCTCCTTCCCGCGTCCTTGAAGAGACGCTTGATCTTGGAGTTGGTGCTGCGGCGATGGCTTGCACGGGCATCCTTCAAGTCTTCAATAGCGTCTTTGATCTCCGCGACATTGTCACGTAGGCGTTCATGGGCTTCGCGGAGATCAACGTGTTTAGCGAGGAGGATTTGGTAGGGGCTTTTTTTTAGGAGTTTTCTCCTCCTCGCTTTCATACATTCCCCCTGCCCTCTTGATGGGAGAGGGAGAGAGACGCCTCCTTATCCTCTTAGGAGGAGTGTTGCCCATGGATTCGCGGGCGTCTCTCTTTTCCGCCGAGGTGAGCGGCGGGATGAGCTGCTTTCCGCCACCGCGGATTCCCTTGATCTTGAACCTCTCGCCGGGCTTCTTGATCGGGCTAGGCAGGTTGCGCCCCTCATATTGATGGTGCACCGCCTGCCCGCTCTTGGTAGCGAGGGTGCCGACGTACTTCTCTCCGGGAAGGAGAGCGTTGTCGGCGGCGTCGGCGCTCTTCTTCTTGGGGGTAGATTTCCCCTTCTTTTGGCGAGGTGCCACAGCAGCGGGAGAGCTTTTGGAGGGTGTTCTTGCTGCTGTGGGTGGAGGTTCAATAGCGAGCGGTAGATCATGGATCATCAAGGCTTGCTCGGCTGGGAATGGAGACATGATCAAGGATGTCTTCGAGGCCGACTTGGCGGCAAAGCTCGCTGGTGGTGACGGAGACGTCGAGGCTTGGGATGCTGCTTGTCCATGGTGCTTGGGCAAAAGCTTTTTGTGCGAAATGGACAAGGTGGAAGAAAGGTGCAAGGGAAAAATGAAAGAAAACACCTTCATTTATAGATAAAAGCATGGAAAGAATTAATTTGATTTTTCCCGCAGCATGGAAGGCACTAAGCGGGGAGATTTGATCTTGTGACCGTTGGAGACAAAAGATGAAAGAAAAAAGTGACCGTTTGGGGTCATGTCTGGTTCGGCCGAACCAGCAAGGGGGATTCGGCCGAGCTGTAGTGGGCCCCTCCGGTCCCCTTCTTTTTACGGTTGATTGCTTGCTAAAATTATTTCGGGGAAAGAGCTACTACGGGTGATAGATAAGA
>JAUNZO010004573.1:0-119378 GCA_031894775.1 Chloris gayana | reverse complement strand
CATTTATCCAGTATGTGCCACTAAGTTGTAAAATCAATCCTATTTTTACCATCCGCGTGTTTTAATTATCAATTTATCTTCCTTCTTTTGACGAGAGAGAGATGGGCTCGACCTGGCAAGAACTTTTCAATAGGTGTTCTCAGCCCAGAATAATTCACTGGGGAGCCCATATTCGGCCCACCAATCGCAGGCGAAACCAGAGGACGGACCGAATCGTGTTCATCTCCCCGCCAAAGCCATTCCTTCCCGCCGTCCTAACGAAACCTCTGCCCCGTTCCATAAGACGATATGTTATTCCAGTCACGCATCCGCTGATCCGCCGCAGAGGTCCTTCAAATCCACGGCAGGCGCGAGGTCGCGAACAAGCTCACCCGCCCGCCACCATGTCCACGCCCGCGCCCGGCGGCGTCCCGCGCCGCCGCCGCCGGCGCTCGTGGCGCCTGTACTGGTGCTACGTCTGCAACCGCGCGGTGCGCGCCGTGTCGTACCCGTCCTCCGACGTGTTCTGCCCGCGCTGCTTCGGCCGCTTCCTCCACGAGATCGACCTGCCCGCGCCGCGCCCCGTGCTGCCCCCGGCCGACAGCTTCTTCCAGCCGCCCTTCCTCCCGCACGACGGGCCCCGCCGCTGGGTCATCTACGCCGGGCCCACCCCCGCCGACGCCCTGGACGACTCCCCCTCCTCCCGCGGCGCCGCCGCGTGCCGTCCCCGCCGCCGCCGGGGTCGCCGGTGACGACGCAGCGCCCGGACGAAGCCGACGAGGTGGGCCCGCCGCCGGTGGGCGTGGTTGGGTGGGACGCGTTCCTGGTGGGGCCCAACCTGGACGCGCTCATCGAGCGGCTCACGCAGGACGACCGGCCCGGGGCGCCCCCGCGCCGGAGCCGGCGATCGAGGCGCTGCCCACGGTGCGGGTCTCGCCGGCGCACATGGCGGACGGGTCGCAGTGCCCCGTGTGCAAGGAGGAGTTCGAGCTGGGCGAGGCGGCGCGGGAGCTGCCGTGCAAGCACGCGTACCACTCCGACTGCATCGTGCCGTGGCTCAGGCTGCACAACTCGTGCCCGGTCTGCCGCCAGGAGCTGCCGCAGCACCCGGATGACGATGGTGGTCGGTCTCCGCGTGGTGGCGGCGGTGAAGGGAGCGGCGAGACTGAGCCGATGCTGGGGCCGCCGCCGGTGGTGATGGCGGGGTGGGGGCCGCTGGCGTGGCTGTCACAGCTGCCGCGGGTGCCGCCGGACGGGGACGATTTGGACACGGATGAAGCCGCCGGTGGCGGTACCTGCGCCCCGGCTATCATACAGTCGTTCGTGGTCGTGGCTGCTTGCGTATTCTTCCTCTCCTTCTTTGTCTAGAATGTTCTGTCGGGACAGAGTACACGCAACAACAGTCAGTGTAAATAAATTTCAGAAAATGATAGTATTGTCCAACCATGTCGAAGTATGCCAATTGCGGAAATGGCTATCCGAGGGCAACAATATAATGCAATGGCGCAGCACGAATTCTCGTGTTCTCTGTTTTTTTCCCAACAATCCTTAAATACATCGAGTGCATCAGGTTCAACACATCCTGACACGTTCATTACATACATTTTGTACATGTACGTAACTTTTTGCTTCTCGTTCATGTTCAGTTATCCTACTCTTCCAGTCCTATTGCTGGCCAGTGGCCACCATGCAATGCTACTCGCCTTTCCACGACAGCCCAAACCACTGCTGCACGGGGCCGCCACAGCCAGGAACGAGACGCTCAAAGGTCACCAGGTGCTCCACGACGGTGATCCCGAGCTCGACCATGTCCATGGGGTCAATCCGTTCGCTCGGCAACGCGTTCCTCTCCATGGCCTCCAGCTCCTCGTAGGCTTTCTGCCTCTTGGGCTCACGCCGCAACTGTTGCATCCTGGCACGAGCCCTGGCGAGGAGACCGGACATCGGAGGAGCCGGTCCCTCCGACGGTGCCGCCGTCCGTCGTTGCTCCACCGGTTTCTTGGTCCCCGCGTCTGTTTCGGGGAAGGGGAGGAAGGAAGGCACCGGGCTGCTTCCGATGATGCTCTCGTCATCGTCGGCGAATCTTGATGAGCTTCTTGGCCTGTTGCCAGTTGCGACGAACGCCGCGTCTGCTTCGGCGACAGGGGAGGCGCCGCCGCACTCTCCCTCCTCCAGCTCTTCGCCTTCGCGTACGCACGGTGATGAACGGACACCATTTGTGTCCCGCCATCGTGAGAGGGGTGTTGACTTTGTGAGGAAAATCTGGAGCTGGGCTGCTTCCGACGCTCTCCACGTCATCGTTGTCGGAACCGCCGTTGCCAGAGTCCGGATGAGTCGCCGGACGAAGACCCGCTGCTTCCAGAATCCGATGTACGACCACAGGAATATCCCGATGATCTGCTGCTCCTCGGGCTAATTTCGGCTTCTGCCGACTTCTGCGCCGCCATAGGTGGTGCCTCGCCGCACACGTCGACCAGCTCGTTCACCTCCCCTGCCTTGCCGGCTTCGAGTAGAACCGGTGACGAAGGAGTACCAGCTGCTGGCAGCACGGGAGACACGCCGCCGCCGATATCAACGAAGTCACCATCCTCGTCCTCCCCGACAATCTCTCCCTCTTCTATCTGACGTGGCGACGGGCGACTAATGGGCGATCTGGACACGTTCGGCGCCGGCTCCGCCTTCTGAACCCACACCGGCGTCTTCGCCGAAGGAGACGACACGCACCTGAGAATCACGCGCCTCGGCGTCCTGGCCGCGACGATCTCCGAGGGAGGCGTCTCCTTCCTCTTCTCGATGCGCGCCGCCTCTGGCTCGTCTTGCACGGACTCTCGCCGGGCTTTCGTCCCCAACGAACGCCGTCCCTCTCTGGCGCGGCGAGGCGCCGCGCCATCGCCGTCGGCCTTTCTCGCCGTCGACACGGGCTCGACGATCTTCGAGACGGGCGTCGTCTTCCTCTTCTTGGCGCACGATCTGCTCGCCTCCAAGAAGCGCCGTCCGCCGAAGCGACGTGGCCGCGCGCCGCCGCTGCGGCTGCCGTTCTCGCCGGCCAAGAGCTCCGCCTTCTCGACGAGGCCGCGGAGCGCCTCCATCTCCGCGCGAAGCCGCTTCCTCAACATCAGCCGCGGGTCCGGGTTGGAGCGGGCGTCCGGGCCGATCTCCATCTTGTTCTCGATCTCCGCGTAGGCGCCTCGGTGGCTGTTGATCTTGCACGGCTCCGGCGGTTCGGCTTTGAGACCAGGCACCGTCTGCCTGCTCTGCTTTTGCTGCCCTAGCTTGGAGAAAGCGCCGCGAGACGTGTTTGTGGAGACGCCGGTCCTCGCTTCGCTTATCTGTCGAGTGCACCGAGTCCGACTCGCATTGAGCTTCGATTTTTTGGTTCTCTGCGCCTTCGTTGAGAAGAATCTGGTTGAGTCAACTCGTTTCAACGGGGAGTCGGGGAGCCGATGATGGGCCCCTATTCTGGATTAAAAGGCCACTGGTTTGAGATTGTGCTACTGCCCAACCTCTCGAGACATTTTTAATCTGGGCCGCTTGCAAAACACTAGTACACCTCAGTGGCGTGGGCTTGGTGGGCCGTTATGGTCAACAAAATTCGCGCACAAGATTTTCTTTTTCAGAAAAGGAAAGAAAGGCTTCCCGCCTGTGGCATTTCCACAAATCTCCTCCTCTGTTTCTTTTTTTTCACCCCTGCTATACATCCGATTCCGACACTATCCTCCAACTGCTATGCAACCATCACGCCGTGGATCAGTTTCAGCAGGAAAGTGACACCAACGTCTGACAGTAGCATCCGAAGCTTGAGCTTGACGACGTTATCGGTCGGGAAAACAGAGCCCGACAGCCCAGAAGTGCGTGTACCATTTCGGTTAATTTTAACAGTCTTCCATCCATCGATCATCATCCTGAACACTACTGCCTGAGATAGATCAACAGAAGAATTTATTTTCAATACCAAAAAGGAATTGTTAGGTTAGGAATTAGCATGACTGTCAGCGACAGGGTCACATGCACATGCTAACCAAAAGCAGCCATCGTTTCTTCTCGTTCAAATTAGGCCAGCAGCAAAGGTTTTCAGTGGTCCAAAAAAAAGAGGAGGAGGGGGAACAAATGCATGTTGCAGATGCCAAAATAATCCTTGTCTGACAGATCACAACATTTCTTTTCCATATGCCGAAACCGTTTTTCACTCGCTTTTCAAATAAGTTATTTTTTAACAAGCATAAGTTATGCCAAACAGGACCAAATAATCTCAACACTTTCAGTTCCCAACTACTTGCACTGTTATTGTTCTTACAAATGCCGAGGTAGATCAACTCTACTTTTTTTCTTCTCGATGCTGGATGGAAGTGTTGAGACTAACTGTCAGTCTGTAAGATGTTAACTACTCCCTCCGTCCAGAATATTTGGCGTTCTAGGCTCATCCATTTTTCCCAAAATGTTTGACATTCTTACTTTCCGAGACACCTTTTTCTCTTCCCAATACACCTCTATCTCTATCTCTTTCCTCCTCGTTTCTCTGCGCACCTACTTTATTCCTTCTCTTTTAATCTCCGCGCCAGAGCTATAATATCAAAGATATTGGGACGGAGGAAGGAGCTATCAGCAGGCTTTATCAATTTCTTTTAGTTCATATTAGGCCAGCAGCAAAGGTTTTTTAAGTACTTCATAAAAAGAGAAAAAAAAACAGGAACAGATGCCTTTTGCACATGCCAAAACAATTCTTGTCTGACAGATGATAATAAATTCCTTTTCCACGGTTATACATAAACAAGCAATGGGAAGGAGGTTAACTCCACGGAAGCTGCCTTAAAACATGAAGCTCCATGAGAGCTCCACCCTTACAATGCTGATGAATCAGTACCTTATTACACATGTGTAATCGAATTAAATCGTATGTATTTATGTATCAAATCAAGTATACTTATCGTGACACCCGTGACCATTTTGATCACTTCATCACGGACTAGTCAGTAACTATTTTTTTCTTTTTCGCCCCTCCTCGTCTTGTGACGCCACTTGGATCAGCAGTGATCCAGCGCGGAGAAGCTCCAGAGGGCAATGTCGCCCTCCTCCTCCCAGCAGACGTCGTCGTCGCTCATGGCCATCCGCGCCGGCGCGAAGAAGGCGCTGCAGGGGTCCATCATGGCGTACTCCATGCACTTGGGCGACTGGAAGTAGGCGTCGATGTCCGCGAGCAGGCTGCTGTAGTCCACGTCGCCCTGGTCCTCGCTGCTGACTGTTGACTCCGCCGGGGAGCTGACCGCGGAGGCGTCGCTGTCGCAGCCGCCGCTGCTCGCCGGGGTGCTGTCGCAGGCGATGTCCACGATGTTGTCGGCGCAGGCCTCGAACGGCGCGGCGCTGGCGGCGGCGGCCGCGGCGGCGACGCGCTGGATGGACTTGGGCGACATTGCGGCGGCGGGGAGGTCGAAGGGGATGGAGACCGGGAAGTTGAGGTCGGCGGCGGCCGCGGAGCCCTTGAGGCAGAGCAGCGCGGCGTCGTAGGCCCGCGCGGCGGCCTCGGCGGTGGAGTGCGAGCCCAGCCAAATCCGCGTCTTCTGCCCCGGCGCGCGCACCTCCGAAACCCACGAGCCCCAGCTCCGCATCCGCACGCCCTTGTACGTCCTCTTGACCTGCCTCGCCGCCGCCGCCGCAGCTGCAGCGTTGTCACTGCTGCTCGCCGCCGTCTTCACCATTGCTAGGAGCAGGACGAACTTGATCCGGGTCGCTTCGGTTCCTTGGTTTGCAGTAGTGCAAGGTTTATGCGCGTCTGTGTGCTTCTACCAGCTCAGTGATGTGCTGCTTGACGATCGCTTGCATCGGACGCCGCCACATATATAGGAAGCACCTCGTCGCAACTGCGCCAATGTCAATGCGAGTGGCCACTGCATTATTCTACGGATTTGTTTAGTGTGGTTTGGACCCTTGAATAGCATCCCCGTTCACATCACCAAGATACTGTGCCTGCCGCGACGACAAAATAGTATGCGACTCGCAGGCTCAAGTCACCCGTACAGCTGCCAGTGAGGCAGCCCGAATTTTTAAAGGCAGCAGAGGAAGCATCCTCCTCGCGAGCGACGGTACGATCTCAGATTCTCAGCGTAGGCGACGCTTGTGTGCAGCCGCAGCAGCATCCGTGAAGCTCACCCAAGTGCGCAGTATAAAATTGGTAGGTTTTGGTCAGGGTGTTCTTCGACTGCTCGGTGCACAGCTAGCACTTACCTGGCTAAACCGAGTTCTTCGTCCGGGGATCGGAGCTCGTCAAAGTTGTCAACCCGACCCGCCTGTCACTTGGAACCGATGCTCCCTGCGTGGCTTCATGGCTCATGTCACCCTGACGACGAATGCCGATTATACTATTCAAGGTTGCCGAACTTTAACGGCTAGAGATGTTTAGCTTATACGATCCGGTGGATAGACCATTCTCCTTTGGGCATGTGGATTTGGAGCGGAATTCAGACTTGAGAGCAGGGGCATGTGATTTCGGAGTGGAATTCAGAGCGTAATCATTCAGCTCAGCGTGCTTAGACACTACTACCACCACTAGATTGATGAAACTCAAGGCATTGCTTGCGGCTGATGAGCCACACCACACAACTAACCCCTGCATGTGTAAGTTGCTCTGATTTCCAGCTGCTGGTGGTTAATTAACCTGCCGACGACGAGTTGACCGCGCGCTAGATCTTGACGTACGTTCCGAAACGGCCACATGCGGGGGCCAACTTTTTCCCACGGCGGCACGACGCCGCTGTCGCTCCACCGGTTCCGTTCCGCCTGCCCATGAACACCACTGCGCGGGTTCACACTGCCCTACTTGATCACGGCGGCGGCACGGCAGAGAGCGCTCTCGCCACTGGGTCGAGAGAGAGAGAGAGAGTAACATGGCTGCCTCCGAGGCTTTTGTTTAATCGGCTCGGCAGCGGCAGGTTCGCGTGGGTGGGGACGTCACCGTACGCGACCACCAGGCGGCGACAGGAGATCGGCGGCGTACGGCGTCAGCACGGCAGCGACTGCTCCTGCGCGCGTACGAAGCCGCGTGCGCCTGCACGATGACAGGCGCTAGCTGGAGCTTAGCTGCGCGCTGGACTGTGGACTGCAACTTGCGCCACAGCCAAGCGAAAGGGAAGGCGGAGGAGCTAGGTGGTTGCGTTGGATTGGGTGGGCGGCTTCTTCTCAAACCGCGTTACTCTGTAGCTGCACGGCCATTGGCCACCACTAGCAACAAGAGCCAAAGCATATCCCGGACCTGCCGACGACAGTTACTTCTTGTGTCCTAGCGGTATACAATCTGTTGCATTCTTTATTCAACGGTGATATAGAATGTTGTTCACCTGCTTGTTTGTTTGCAGGGTTTGCCCTGCCATTGTTTGAGTCTACCGGTGCATAACACATTCTTTGAAAGAGGAATATGAAACAAAATATAACTAATGTGAAATTGAAGTATATAAGCACTGCACTTCTTGATTTTCTTTTCTTTCACGGACGAAAGAAAAAGAGGATTTTGTTCACTCGAAATAGGAGTACAATCAGCATCCAGTAGACGCGGAATCAAAGAAGATGCGCGGCCTATCCAGACAGCAGAAGACACTTATGTACACGCAAAGCTACCTAAGGCATGCTTCTGAACACAATAGACAATCTCAACTTCCCACCCATCTCGCTAACATGATACTCCTTGTACATTTACTGGTAACATGCATGTCGACACCTGACGGCTGGTGAGACTGATGTCTCATTCACGAGTCATCATCGTAATTTTTTAGAAAAAAAAAGAAAATGCAAGCACGCATCGGCCAACAGACTTTCTCAAATCAGCTCATCCCCTCGTTGCGAACGTCGTGGCCCACGCTCACGCGGTTTACCAGCCTAGCTCGCGGAAACGTAACCTCGGCACAAATGATACCATGATGCAAGACCGGACCGATGTGGCAATCAATCAATCATGGGTGCATGTGATCCCTTGTCTCTTAATCTCCTTTTCTTTTTCTCCTTTTCTTCGCTCGCTTCCGTTTCGTCAAAGAGGAGAGGGGAAGAGACAGCGCGAATAGTTAAGAGAATCGTCGGTATCTTTCGGCCCCGTCGTCAGCGTGGAGCTGGAATGCATTCGGCAGGGGCAGACATGGATGGGCACGAAGGTGGCCGGAAGGTTCTGGCCACGAGCGTGGTTACTGTTCCTGCTCTTCACAATTTCCTTTCTGGAAAGGGGTCAGATTATGCGCATAATTAGGAGTACAGTTAACTCATTTTATTATCCATGAGCCCCCAGAAATTTTTGCTGGAGATATTATAGCCTCGTGGACAAACTGATGGGTAGTGTGAACTCTTAAATTTGATCGAACGATGAGTCTTCACTCCTCAATTCAACCCACGGTTCCAGCTAACAAGCATGGATCTTTGGGTCGTGATAACTTCTTCCTCTGAATGTTTCCTCTATGCAAATTTTATTCTGTTCAATGGCTACATTAAGAGATCTCATTAAAACATGACACTCGAGTTGTGTGTCAAACTGTCAGCTGATGATCCATCTCGGCATTGCCTGACCTGCTGCAAATCGATTGCCTCTGAACGTAGCAACTTGCAAACGCGGGTACAGAGGAACTCTGCCATGTCATCAGCAATCATGTTCAGTAGCATTTGCATTTCTTGTTCTGTTGAGATCCGAAGCAGTCCATTTCAAGGGGACACAGCAGCAAAATGTAAATTTTTCATTGCAGAAAAAACATGGTACACTTGTCTTGGTTACGAAGACACATGACACAGTGAAAAAAAATACAAGAAACAACACATCCACTGACAGTAAACATAGTATATGTCCATATATATATATATTCAAAGAACAATCTCAAATATCATTCTTAACAATTGAGATGCATATAGAAGAAAACCCAATTGGTTACTCATTGTAAAGTAAGATATTTATTCCATATATATATGTGCAGGAATAAACCCAACAAACAAGAATAGCAATCTGTAGTCAGTTGTACTCTGCATCAAACTGGATGCCTTTTCTTACAGCAACTGGATGGCTTCAAATGGTGATAACCCTACATCTCTCAGGAGACAAGTCCTGATCCACCAAAGGATCAAAAGAAGATGTAACCAAGATTCCATTTACCCTGGCAGCTGTATCCACATCAATAGTTACTACACTCAATCCTCTTCCAATCACATAGATTTTCTTGCCAATAGCCACGAGCTCACATGGGGGCCTTGTAACCTTGTCAGACAGCCTACCGAGCATGACCCATTCCTTTGTGTCCTTCTGCCATCTCATCAGCGTTGTGCCAAGCTTCTGCTCTAACATGTAGAGTGTGTCATCCACAACAACTGTTGGGCTGGAAAAACAGCGTGCAATTTCATTTTCTGTGCCCCTCCAAGTGCGGTCTAATGGATCATATATGCCAGCAAAGCACATTCTGTTCCAAGCTGCTCTGTGAATGGTTACCAACTTATCGTCTAATGCAACAAATTTCACTATGTCAGGAGTGAGCATAGGATTTTTGTGTGCACACCAGGAGTCTGTGCCCGAGTCATAGATATCCCATGAATTTGGTGACTTGTCTGTCAGACCATGCCCACCAGTTATGTAAAGTTTGTCGTTAAGAGATGCGGACACAAAATAGCACCTGAAAGTAAATCAATAATCATAAGTTAATGGTGACAGATTCAGTTGAGATGTTAATTAATGGCTATGCAATGAAAATCAAACATAAATGTCTGAGAAACAAAATGCATCAAAATGAACTTTGTTGTGAATAGAAGTACCTAGCTGTAGGCATAGGCACTGTTATGCTCCAGCGATTTGAAGAGGCATCATAGCAATAGACTTCATCAGTAGCATCATTGAGCCAACTACAACCACCCAAGAGAAATAACCTTTTGCCTAAGACCTCAATGGAAACACCTTGCCTCAATGCGCATGGGGGTTCAGTGATATGCATGATCTTCAATGAACGACCTGAAGAGTCTGGAGCCAATACATAACATTTAATGCCTGTTTCCCTACAGATCAGATATATCCAGGGCTCATCCAAGCTGTTCCTCTTGCGGCAGGAGAGCCATTCTTCACTGCATACCACTGCGTTCCACCTCTTAGAGACACACCTGAGATCTTTATGGTACAGACGAGGAACCCTTGCTAAGCAAATGAGAGCAATCTCATCAGGAAGACCAGGTATAAGAGGCGTATGACGGGAAGTAGACTCCATGTTGCTACGAGATAGCTTTCCACAGTGAACTGTTTTGGAAGTGTTCAATCATCCTAACAAAGAAAGTAACATTATGAGGTACACATAAGCATAAAGAGCAAATCAAAGTGTAATTCTGCTAAGACCATGCAGTAAAAACCGTAACAATAATTTCTAGTATGCAATACAAGATACAATAAGAGCCAAACTATCATCCCAATAGGAAAAGGCACTCTCTAATGTTAAAGGCTATGCAGTCCACTGCTCAAGAATAGCATGACATATGCAAGAGATTATTTCCAGAAAAATAGACTGCACGGCTTTGATGAAACAGAAAACATCAGCTTGAAAAAAAAAATCCCAGATGCTTGAGATGAAAAGGTCTAAAGAAGTCCGAAATCAAGATTGAACAGTCAATAGTCAGCTCATATTTCCACACTGCTGAATATAAAATAAGCAGGTAACTCAATAGTTAAACTCATATAGAACAGTTAAAACAAAAGAGGGGGGGATTGCCATGGAACACACAGTCATCACATCATGCTAAAAATGTAACATAAATCAAGCAAAAGAGAATGAATCGTGAGTCCAAGCAAACTAGGTAAGTCATCTTTAATTTTCATGGTGCTCAGAATTCCATTTCAGTTTGGACTAATCATATGAGTGCTATTTCTAGCACAGCCTCAGATACCGTCCTTGAGAAATCATCACAGCAAACTATAAAGAACGTACCTAATACACAAGAAGACAGAAAACAAAAGCTTGCCAGAAAATAAAAAAGACCGCTCCCAATGCTATGTAGGTAGGGGGAAAATGAACAATATAATGTTACCAATAGGTTACTGAAAAAGGCAACCATGGTCGGTTGAATGGTTTACTTGCTCAGAAACCATATTCAGTTTTGGTATAATCATGTAGGGTGCAATTAAGTCACCCAGTTCAGATACCGTCCTTGAATGAGTCATCATAGCAATCATCAGTGGAAGCAAAAAGATGTAGGATACTAAAAATTTATATTTTCTCAAAAGTTTGAACAACTTAAGGTATAACCAAATATCAAATTGCCAAAATAGTTTGCTCAGAGGCCATTTAATTTTGGATGCCATTAGTTAGGAAAGCTAGGTCACCTGACTGTTACTGTCACAGGAAACATGTGTCTTAGGACATCTGATTTGGCACAAAACCATAAACTACAAAAGGTGTATACAACTGCCAAGCACAAAAACAAAGGCAAGGAACAAGCTTCACAACTGACTGCCTATATGGAACTACCATTTCTTGTGTATGTACTTTATTTTGCATAGTTAAGTATGCTCAGACAGAAGTCACAATTCTGTAAGTAATCACACAAGAAATGGCCTTTCAGAAGCCACCTTGCTCAGATACTGTCCCAGTAGAAGTCACCACTGCAAACAATCAGGAAGCTAATAAAACCACATGTTTCCAAAGGACCCGTACTTAAATAGTTATATGAACCCAAAGAAGCCTCAAACACATGCTAAACAGAGGACACACTTTCCACAATATGAATTTAATCTGAAAGTTTAATTAATGACTACTTCATTTGTTTACTCAGATATCAGAATGTCTTTCAGATTGAGTGTAATCAAGGTGGACGGCTTTTTAATAGCCACCTCACTCAGATACCGTCCTTGTGGATGTCTCATAGCAAACAAGGCACAAGTAACCTAGACAAGTTAAATCCCCAGTGCATTCTACAAGGCGATCAAACATCAAGGTAACCAAATAAAGTGACAAGTTAAATCCCCAGTGCATTCTACAAGGCGATCGAACATCAAGGTAGCCAAATAAAAGTGCTACGATAGAAATTGAATTTGCTCAGACATTTGTCTCAGTCTGGGCATAATCATGCAAGGATAGACTCCTTGCTCAGATACCGTCCTTGTACAAGTCATCACAGCAATCTCCTCACCAAAAAAACGAACAGATAAAAAATAAAAATGGATTTAACCCTCACTAATTGCAATTGCCGGAAGCAGCCCGAGATCACGCTTCCATTCGATTCGAATGCAACCATTTTCCATTCGCCTTAGCACAGGGTACATGATTCGCGGTTAGCTTATAAACGGATCCGGCTACCTCTGCCTTAACCAGGCCATCACGCAAGCGAGAACCGAGAATACAGTAACCAACCAATCAAAGTACGCGCACGAGAGGGATACGAGTCGCGGTACCTTCAAAGAGGCAGCACGCCCTGCGGCCACGCGTGCACAGCAGATCTGGAGGATTTGGGCGAGGGGGCGAGGACCGACGCCGGGTCCAGAGGAGACAGATGGGAGATCGGAGACCCTGAATCTGGTGGCGGTGGCTGCAGCGGCGAGTGCTGGAGGCGCGGATTAGGGTTTCAGCAGCGGACGGAGGAGGCAGACGCGCGGACGACGGGGAGGAGGAAGAGGAACGGTGGTGTACCGTGTACGGGGCGGGCGCTTCTTCCTGTGTCTATAGCTCTCTGCTGTAGTGTCGTTCGGTGCGCGCTTGCGAGCCAGACCATGACGATTGGCAATTATTCACGAATGACCCTTCAATTTCATGTATTCAGAGTCAGGTTATTCAGAAACTAGTATACTACTGTATCATTAGAGTTATTAAAAGATACTCCCTCCGTTCTGGTGAAGATGTGGTTCCGACCGAGCAAATTAAACTGCGGCTGGTACAATCATCCGGTCGGAAACGACTTCAATTCCCGAACAGAGGAGCAGATCGTTAACTTCTTATGAGTTATTAAAAGAATATTAACTTCTTACCACATAATTAGTATCATTAGATAGATTGTTGAATCTATTTTCATAATAAAGTTATTTTGAGATATAAATATTACTAACATTTCTATAAATATAATTAAACATAAGAAAGTTTGACTGTACGGATATCATAGCGACACTTATATTCGGATGGAGGAAGTACTAGTAAAATTTAGTCACAACTCATAACAATTCAGGAAATGCAAAAGCAAAGAACTTGTACTTTATTACACCAATATAAACAGGAGGGCTCACTCCCACTACAATGGCCATGTAGGCCCTATATCTCCAGGAAAACATTCGTATCCAAAGGAATTATTTACACAATAATATCGGTTCATGCGTTTGTTTACTGCCGTAGAGTTTGATTCCTTTTTGAAATGTTTTAGTCTGGTATTGTTGAGATTGAAGAACCAAATCATTAGAAATCTGGATACTGGAGCTTTCTTAGTTGTGGGCTCCAATTCGCTGAATGGGATGAGTATTCAACAATGTTCCAGTTGATACAATAGCAATTTCCAATTTGAATCAGCCTTTGAAGGAGGTTAGTGCTCTAATAATATGTTCATACACTTTGATGCCCTTCAGAAATACTTTATCCTCAAGAAACTGCAAGGTTGAGGCAACAATGAGATTTAGCATCACATTCAGTACACAAGAAAAGTGATAACAGAGGCCAGGATCAATTACCTCATTATGGTCGTGAAGTAGTACTGGAGTCTCTGTCATTGGAGAAAAACCAAGGGCAGGAATGCCTAGCTGCCTGACAAAGCGTGAATCTGTGGTTGAAGATAAAATCTCCGGTTTCGATAACTTTCCACCAGCAGAGATAATAGCTTGTTCAAATAGAGACCACCATGGATTTGATTCATTGGTTGCTGTAAAGATGGGACGCCCAGCCACATCTCTTGTTGGTCCTTTCCGCATCAGCTGGTATCAGGAATATAGTAATGGTAAATGTTTCATGAAGTTTCAGTTATGCAAATGTAAGTATGTTGTATGTAACTGATTGAACTGATTTTACCTGGTAGGTCAAGTTTTTATGAGCTGGTGCCCATTCTTCTTTGATTCTTCTTTTTATCTGCTCAATATCTTCTGTTGGAGGAAGACGAAGGTCAAAGCCCACCTCTGCTTCTGAAGGTTGCATGTTCATCACAAAGCCCTGTATCACTATGTCTTTAGAGACCTCAAACAACGGAAATGAATAAACTGTACAGTAATGTCGAATTTGGTGCATGCCACTACCATCTCAGCAATGGTCTAATGTAGGTAAAAACCTACTCAGTGCTCAAAATTGGTGGTGTGGAGTTTTGGAGCAAATTATGTTTGTAAGTATGTGATGATCAGTGCCGCATAAAAGTTAAAGCCAGATTTAGTAAAGGAGCATAAAGTGAAGTGAAGGTAGTACGGAATAATGAGGCAGAAAGAACGAGTGCAGATTGAGACAAGAAAGTTTATTACCCCATATGCTTATATAAAATATACTTCATGATCAAATATGATGATCATGATCCCAAAGCACAGCAAATTTTAGGAACCCTACAACCTGAAATTATACTTGGGTCACTTTTATCCTTCGGGCATCAACATTACTTTATCGGTTTTGGTCTATTGAAAGATGTAATTTATTAACTTAGTTCAACTGTTCTGTACCCTACTTGTTTCATAAAATTCCATGCATGACAAGCTGAGTTGGCAATAAGATGAATCAGTCACATAATATGCCATTTGAGTCAATTTCAAATGTCATGAGCAAATCCACATTTTCTTTGATTGATTTCAATGGTACACACCCCTTTTTTATTTTCTGCAATTGAAATATCCATAGATGGTCTTCTTTTTAAAATTGCGGAGGTCAGAAAGGAAGATAGTGTCTTTTAAATTGATACACTCTCACAAATTTTCTAACATAAATTCTGACAATCATACATACTGCAGGATTCCGTATCTTCATACTACTCTAGTGGATCTGATATTTTGTTATTTGTATAGAGTATACTCATATATCTGAATAATGACTCGAACAGGATTCTTCACTAGTTCAGCTGCTCATTTGCTTTCTGATATACAATTTTGTATAGCATAGCATGATTTGCTTTGTGATTCTATGACAACACCACATTTGCAAAGCATTTATAGAGTTTTAAGTCTGAAACATGGTTTCTCAAAAATACCATTGTACCGAAAACAGCGGTTGACAAAAGTGTAGCAAATCGATCGGTTTTCTCAGTTCACCACTTGGCTTTTATGCAAAACAAAACTGGTATTGTAGCAGTTTTGTTAACCTTGCCAAAAAAATTGAGGTGTTTGGTTGGCACAAATTCCATATGAAATTTTAGTATACTAGAAACCAAGGCATTGTTAGACTTTATGATAGTTCACTCATGTCCTCTTTGAAAAACCGAGCTATAGTTATCCTTTGGCTTGGAAGAAGCAAAATACAGTGCCGAGGTGCAACCTATGAACCTACTCTAAGTCAATAAAATCCAGCACGGAACTGTAACCTGGACAATGCAAACAAGCAAATATGTGAAGTCTAGTCGCATCAATGACATCTCCTAAACATCTCAAGCTACCTAAATACCTAATCTAATTCCTCCGTTGCGTCATCTAAGCATCTTGCACTGGTCTTAAACAAGGACTAGCGGCTAGTAGCAATACAGCACTTACCGTGGGGCTCGGTGTGCCGGCCTTCATGTACACAGGATTCACTGAAACGACCTCTCCGGGACCCCTTTCCCCGGCCTTCACCATACCGAACTGCGCCTCTCTGAACCCGGCCACACTCTGCACGCAGTCCATCAAATTATCCACAGCGGCGCCGTCGAACATCTTCGACCCGTGCCCGGGCGCCCCCGCCGCCTTCACGATCATCCTCCACACCAGCCTGTCCGCGTAGAACACCCTGAACACATCCGTCGGCGAGGCCTGCCCCTCGTCGAGCATGAACCCGATGTTGAGGGCCCTGAACTCCTCCGACTGGGCGAACTTCTCGAACCCGTCGGCGCCGCCGATCTCCTCGTCGGGGACGAGCGAGATGTGGAGGGTGCGGTTGGGCGCGAATCCGGCAGCCCGGAGCCCCCGGATGGCCTCGAGGTACTGGATGGGAAGGCACTTGTCGTCCTGCGCGCCGCGCGCGTAGATGCGGCCAGTGGTGGGGTCGCGGTGCGCGGCGAAGGGCGGGTGGGTCCAGTGCTCCGGCTCCGCGGGGACGGAGTCGAGATGGGAGTTGAGGAGCACAGAGGGAAGGGAGGGGTCGGTCCCCGGCCAGGTGAGGAGAAGCAGGGGCTTGGTCTTGCAGGGGGTGAAGTAGAGCGTGGTGGTGCGGAGGCCGACGGAGGCGGCGTAGGGGAGGAGGAAGGCTGTGGCGCCTGCGTAGTCGGGGGACGGGTGTGCCGTGCGGATGCTGAGGTACTCCTGGAAGCGGGCGATTTGCTCGGACTCGAGAGCGGTGAAGGGGTGGACCGGGCCCGGCAGGCCGGAGAGGAGGAGAACGGCGGCAGCGAGGAGGAGCCGAAGAGGCGGCATCGTGTCGTGCGGTGGTTGTGCACCTGGGCTGCGGCAGCGAGCTTGAGAGGTGAACTGATCGGTTGAGTACTGTTGACCGTTTGTTTGTTCCTTGACGCACGTGACAGCTGAATCGTCCACTTGTGCTTGTGCAGATCACGTGACGTTTGATCGTGGTTGTGGGCCTTGTGGCTAGTGCTGGCCAAACGGGCCGTCGGGCATGGCCCGGTCCAGGCAAGCATGCCAAGGCACGGCTCGTTTTTTTGGCCGGCACGGCATACAGTTTATTTCGGACCGTGCTGTGCCGGCTCACATGCCAGGCCGTCAGCCCACAGCACGGGACGAATGATGTAGGTCATGTCGGGCCGTTAGGTACGGTTGCCCGTTAACGTTTAAATGGAAGAAAAATAGTGGTGAAAAATTGAGTTTAGATGGAATTTAAACCTGAATCATCTAGTCATCTAGCTTCCACACAATAGACTTAGCACCAAACCAATCCTGGTTTGATCTCTCGTATAGAAATCATATGTATTTTAAATAAGTTCTGTTCGGGCCATGCCTGGATTCAAACCTGGGTGGCATGAAATTATGGGTCTGTGGCGACCCGAGCACAAAATTTAACTAGAAAATATCGCGCGGCTTGCCGCGCGAACTATGTTATTTGTATTAGAGCTCGGATTGTCACCATCATTTTATTATTTATTATATTGAAAAGATAAAACAAAAAAATTTGTATATCTTATAAATAAATATACCATAACATTTTACCTCTCTAATAATTTCTTTTACCATTCTAAGTTTCTTTGTTAGAAATCAACCACGATTTTGGATGCTACCATTGAATTTAGCATTTTTTGTAAAATAGTATTTGTACAATAGGAGATGAGATAGTTAATACCTTATGTTCAAGTAGATAGTGATTATTTGATACTCATTTCAATGTAGTTACAGTGACAAACAATTCTTTGGCTTTATTAACCTTTTTACCTTTTAAATGGTGAATATTACTTCTCGTCTCTATTGAAATATTTGTGTCAATAGCAATTGGTTACTCTCATTCGATGTATGTCAGCGGTCATCAATTGTTTTTAGGTATTGAATTGTTTAATTGATTGTTTTGCATTGTAGGAGGTTCTCTATATATAAGAGATGACGTAGGAATGATTTAACGTGGGGTGGATTCTATTTTCCACCTTCTTCACATTAATTGTTCTTTACATAAGAGTTTGATGTAAGTTCAAAGATAAATTATTTTGTTTGACTTGTAAAACCAACAATTAGAACAAATACATATTTTTATAGATTAAAAATATATAATAAAACTACTAATAGCATTTATTTATAATAATATAAATAAAAATTTATATGTGCATTTAATTTATTGTATGAATGTTGCATGTTTACGCTATTTTTTTTCTAAAATGACATATTCTATTTAGACAGACTTTCTATGCAAGCATCAAAATAATAAATATTTCTGTTATTAAAATGCAATAATGAAACAAATGGTAATTATTTGTAACAATATAAATAAAAATGAGGTATTTGCGTAATATATTGTATATTTATTGCAAGCCCAAGTCCTACACAACACATGAGTTACAATGTATGTGTTTCTTGAGAACATAGAGAAAGAAAGGGTGGATTAATAAAATAAAAGATTAATGCTAAAAGGATAGAATTAAAAAAATTAATTAGAGAAGGACTTAAATGTATTGGGCCAAAGGATCTAGAGGATAATAGTATATTTCGGGAAGGATCTGGATGCAATGTTACCATGTGGTGGGAGGACCAGGAAAAATATTTAATTTCTTGAGGGATCTAGAAGAAACTATGCAGAAGGGGATGGTGGAAGGACTGGAAACAATATGTTATTTCCTTAAGGGTGTAGATGCAATACGTAACAATGCATATGGAATGGCTGAGATCTTTCTCTATAGAGATCCGACGGCTAATATTTGTTGGGCGACGTGGCGTGGCTCTTTTGCAAAAAAATCCACGCGTTTTAGAGATATAGAGATGAGCCATGTCGTGTTTGGACCGGGCCAAAAATTCCATGCTTCAGGCCAGTCCATTTGGACAGCACTAGTTGTGGCACTAAAACATCTTAACCTGCCGGCCTGGCCCATCCGAGACAGGCCCAATGCCTAATTCTCAGTTTCAGATCTGGATTTAACCTTGAATTTCATTAAATTATAAACTTCCCTCAAAAAATTAAATTATAAATAAACTCCTGAGGCTGTAACATAAAAGTATCTAGGAAAATAAAAGATGAGACAAAATATCACCATTCTATCAGTATATATGTCATTTCACTATAACATCCGAACAGTGATAGAAGAGTTTAAAAAATCCAGATCACATAGATGCCAGATGATCTCATAAGTTATCCTTCCCAATGCCCATCAGCAACTTGTAACGAAATTAAGATTCATGGACGGACTAAATTGCACATTGTTACTAGCTGCCAAGCTATTGAAATCAACCAGCTGCACTATCCAACGTTCAACTTTTCCAGAATAAACGTAACTGTCCTTCTCCTAGGGTAGTTAACACTGGAGTATACATACGAAACTGGTGAAGATGAATTTAAATTAGCTTCTTCTTCCGGAAGAACCCTTGAAGATGCCACAACTGAAGCACAGACACCACAATGCAGACTCCCAGTGACAGGATGCTGAACCAGGCGACCCTAGCATTTGTTTTCTCACTCACTGCCCGCATCTCTGCTTCCCTGCATAGGTAACATTCAATCAATCTTCATGCTGCTGCAGTCTATTTTTTTTTTCCAACAAAGAAAGTATAGACAAGTTCAAACGACCAAATGAAATGAATAGATAACTTACCTTGCTCTGAGGTACTGCAAATTATGATGAATGGACTCAACTGCAGATTCAAGCTTCCTAAGCTCTAGTTCCACACCCTGAACAAAGAAAATCCAGAATCCAGATTGCAACTAAAACCAAAGATTTCGGGAAAATAAATTAATATGAAGCTGGATTTAGATTTTAGACTACCACACCTCAATTTTCTCTTTCTTGGCAATGGTATCCCAGTCCTTTGCACCAATGCCTATCTTCCAATCAAGGTTTAGAGATATTCCTGATCCTTTCTCTGCACTGTCTATCCAGAAGCATGCAAGGTAGTTTCCAGCTTCTGAGGTAGTGAATGCAAATTGACCCACTGTGGCATTTGCATTCTGATGTACGGTGTTTCCATACGGTGAAGTGACCTAAGAATACCAAAAACAAATCTTAGGAGTCACAAGAATATCTAAGAAAGAAAAACTGTAATACATTCCACAAGTGTTTTTAAAAAATCCTAAACAATGCCAGGTATCTCATCATCATGAGATAACACCTGCGAATTCATAAAACCAAAGAAAAATCACACTGTAGGCATACAATAAGACAAGAGCACATTGGACATCATTTACATATGGCTCTGCAGAAGGGTACAGAGTACATGCTCCTGATGGAAGCAAAGTCAGTTTGATGTACATTGTTCTTGCAAAGGTAAAGATCCCAGTTCAGCTCCACTTTTCAGGGGTAAAAACAAGAAAAATTCCTTTCTAAATCCATGATTATGGTAGTAGGCTAGTAGCTTTGATTACAATGCATCTTCCTCATCAAAACCCCATTATCTTTATTAGGAAAAGTCATCGTGGGTATTTGTCTGCTAAACTGTGGGGTCTGTGGGTTGAACAAGTATGCTTGTACACACATGAACCAGTACTTAGATAATCAATCATTGTGCAAAGGCTATGCACAACCTGTCAAAATATGTTCCCTCATTGATTGTACCTCCGTAGCCACTACTACCCCCTTTCAACTGCATATTTAGTGGTATTAGTTAGTGCAGACTGGTGTTTAAAGAATCTTTAAACAAAAGTAAAGGCCCTGCAAAAGGTAGGCTATACTGCTAGAGATCCACACGAGCCAAAAAAACATAGGGAAAAACAACAAATATAGGAAGATGGAATAAATACATTGTGCATCACCGCATCTACTTAGTCAACATGAAATTGTCAGATTTTAAGCTTTATAGAGTGTATTTTGCTCAAGGTATGCCCAAACTCGTCCCTTGTTCTCTAAAGAAAAGATAATTTTCTAACTAAAACAAGCCTAATCGACCACTAACGGTACAGGACAGCAGCTCAATTTAGTTCAAAATGGCTAAGGCCAATCTTGTTGCAGCTCGTCAGCAGCGTCTTGATTCACACCTACGCTGAGATCCAAGTACGCGCCAGTACATCATCCCAGATCAAAATCAATCAAAAGGGGGATGAAACACGAGATAGGCATAGCAGCCTAAAAAGCCCACTCTGAAGCACATTATCCCCATCAGAAGCAATAGGCAAGTGTTGTTTTGACTTTGCATCGAGATCATCATATCCTATCCTACGCCTGAAACTAAAAATAGAACAGATTACTGGTAAACTGACAATTGATATTTCTATGCTCTGCAGAATGTATTTTACTGCACAATAAATACATTGGGCATCAACTTTTTTAATATACATAAATTCGTCAGATTTTCAGCTCTGCGGAGTGTATTTTGCTTAGCATATGCCCGAAATCGTCCCTTGCTCTATCAAGAAGCGCTAATTATCTGTCTCAGATAAGCCCCGATCAATCACTAACAGTACGAGCTCTGCAGCTCAATTCGCCCAAATCAGCCCAGACCAATCTTGCACTTCACCCGCTATGCCCCCGATTTACCTACGCTGAGATCCTAGAACGAGTCCGTCCACAATCCCAGATCAAGATCAAACACGAGAAAGAGAGATTCCCGAACCCGTCCACAAGGGGGAGCGGATACGAGCAGGTTACAGCGCGGCGGCGCGTACCTTGACGGCGACGGTAGGGTGCCCGGTGGGGTGGGACTCGAACATGATGGCGTAATCCGCGACCACGACGACGTTGGGCTGGATCTCCTCGGAGACGCACTTGGTCCCCGACGGCGGCAGGTCGAGCCACACCGCTTCCGCCCCGGGCGGGAGGAGCAGCAGGAGCGTCGCGGCGAGTGCCAGCAGAACAGCTGGCGCGCTCGGCGCCGCCATCCGCACCGGTCCGATCTGAGCGGTCGGCTCCTCTTCCGGTCGCGTGGAAGTCGTGGGAGCTTTGGACTAGCGCGAGTCGCGAGTCGCAGAGCAATGGCGTGCGCGAGTAGGTCGGGGGCGAAGAAACGAGGGGCACGCACTGGGGGTGGCTTGGGAATTCTGTACGTTTCCTGAGGGGTACACATGAAGAAATTCCCTCGCCACGTAGCGCGTGACACTGGCGGTGGGCCCCCAAGTCACGGGTTAGAGCGAGAACGGTCTCCTGGTAACGGCGTTGCGAGGTAACGACGGACTCTGGTTTACGCAAAGTGACATGGCCAGGCTATATTTTGTAATTTTTGAGCAAAGTGACATGGCTCGAGTATGTTTGGGTTGGGTTGGGCTGGGCTATGGTAAGCAAATTTTCGTGCGATCGGTACGCCGATTATTTATGGGCTTCCGCGTCGGCCCGGCTGTGATGGAACTGAACAAGAAATCAAGGGAAGCCTAGCGAGAAACGACCTAAATTCTGAGATCAAAACTGACAATTTACACCATGTTTTCATCGATCATGTGTCAGTAGCTAACAAAGAAAATTTCTCAAAAAAATCTAACTATGACATTAATTACATATGTAATGCATAAAAGCACACATAATTGACAAAAGGATCTGTGGCACTGCACGTTCATTTCAGTGACACTACACGTTCTTCCAGAGAAAAGTTTCTTAGAATCACCCTTAATTGCAATCACGCTTCCAACAGAGTAGCAAGTTCTTAGAAATTTATCTTCCATTTTGTGTGTATAGTTTGGTATTAACAAGCTTCGTATTGTTGTGTTGTGGGGGTTCAATCTGGAAAACGATTTCATTTCCTGGCAGGCGCGTTTCCGGGCATACGGGCCATTGGATCTAGGGTGCTTGTGTCGGGATACGTGAAGGGATGGGACCCGGGAGTTGTATTCCATCGTATATGATTTTTCCCTTGGTTTGTCGGAGTATGCGTGTGGAACCAGGCCACTTTTTACGCGGTGTGAATGCTCTGGTTTGTACGGTGTACGAGTGGGGAACGGTTGGCGGTTGGAGTAAATGCGACTTGGATGAGTATCAGAGTATGCTTGATTCTGGGTGAATGATTATGTTCCTACTGGTTGAGTGATTGCGTTCCTGCCTAGACAATTATGTTCCAACCAAACTGTTTGTGCAAATTTAATTTCCATATTTTCGAATAACTCATACAGGAGTTACCTAGACCGGTGACTTTTTTTTTTAAAAAAATAATTGGTCCTATTAGTTTCATTCGATGTACCAGCCATGTACCGAGTGCACAAATGTGTACACCATTGGTACACCCATCGGCCACAGGACGGTTGCATTGAATGAGCTTGCTATCCACCGTATTTACTTACGATTGTGGGCAATCTTCTTTCTTATCTCACCCGAGCATTATCCAAATCTACTCTCCATTCACCACTCACCATGGACGGCGGTGAAAAACCAGATTCATGGATGCCAATCTTTCTCAAACCTGGACCACGACCAGCCACATCTGCACCTCTGCTGGGAAATCATTCCCGTACCTTCTCCTCACCAACCCGGACCAGGTTCCCCTCTCACCGGCATCGAAACCGTATGTATATGACCCCGGCGTACATGATGTGACATAATTCAGTCTCGCCTGCAAACCACGCTCCGCGGCCGACGCCCGGGCTCGCATCCCACGTCCGGATCCAACGGCTCAAGAGCCCGGAAACGCGCCTCCCTGGTAATATAATTTCATATTAGGGTTCAATCTGATTATTAGGCAAGAACAAGGTGAATCAACCTACCTATTGTAGAAAGATAATGTGTCTTTATGTTAAGTTTCTAGACTTAATAGAAACATTAGATCACGATCAGTAGATATCTCTTATGAAAAAAATGCAACCCCTATATCTTGCATAAAAGAAACCAAAAGTATGATTTTAGCTGTGCAGTATGAATCCCTGAATTATCTTCAACACGACAGAATAAGCTTGTTGGACGGAACATGGTTACGTGACGAGTCAAGACAAAGAAATTGGCTTGGCTTGTGAAGATGTGATCTTCCGAGAAATTTCCATTGATAGAGGTTGGGGGATGAGGAGGGATGGGGCATGATCCCCCTCTATTTGATGGTTAAGATTAGTTAGATATTCCCTTCATTACTTTTATTAGATGTATCTAGCTGTGTTGTGACTAGAGACCATTTTTATCTGAATATGAATGAGTATGGGAGATGCAAATAGGTTGCATATACATGGGATTGGAAGAACATTAAAGGCGAGAGACGTGTTGAATGCTTGCATGCACAAATGGAAGGGACACTAGGAATTCAAACACGGGGAAAAGAGTAACACACACAATAATCGCGAAAAATTAGACAAAGGAAGTATTTCCTCAATTTATTTGTCATTTAACGACAAATAATTTGGGGCCTAGAGAGTAATTAAAAACATGATGATAAGAAAAGTGCCAAATTGAATTGTATCATGTGTGTATTCCTGCGTGAATGTGACTGTATTTTCATTGGAAAAAAGAACCATCTTGTCATTAATTTTTTTTGTTTACACCCTCGGTCTTGTGATTCATGTGTTTATACATAAACTTGCTTGTGTTGGTTTTTTATGCAGTGGCCCGGCCACATATGCATATATAGCATAATCTCCTCCAGGTATTCTAAATCTTCCTCTTTTGCACGGAAGATTTTCTAAAACCTTCTAGTGTTATCATCGTCACCGGTTCTACTATATAAGAAATGAACCTTGCTATACACACGACGCAAGCTTCCGACTGCGTCTTCCGACCAGACTCCGCCGAACGGCGTCAGCGCGCACATCGCATGGACTCCGCCGAACGAGTCGCTCGCTCCAAATCTACAGGGTTAAAACCCAAGCCCATAAAGACCGTATGTACTCTGAAACACTGCTCCTACGTGTAAACGTGTATGTGTGTGTGTGCTGGTTTTCTCGTACATGCGTACATGCCTTACATGCCTCACTCGGAAGGTAAGGGTCACGGTCTCAGCCATAGATAGTTTTATGTAACAAAATGCTAACTGTTTCAGACATATTCAGTTCACTTATGTATTCTGTCATAGCAAAGGATCAGATGGAGGACATTCCAATAGCATATAAAAATGTACTTATACTGATACAGAAAAATTCTACTCAATAGAAATTAAGCAACATTGTTGCTGTCACGTATATTTCAGGGACATAGCCAAACAAAGTAAAGGATCAGTACACAAACTGAAGCTACAGTCTCAAGTATATAAACAGAACATAAAAAAGAGTTGATCCGATCATCAAACTGATGCAATCTCAAGTGTCAACAGAAAACATAAAAAGAGTTGATCCGATCATCAAATAAAATTCTTCTCTCTTTCATCCATTCATATGCTCGAGCATCAGATCCATGAGATCACCTTTCCCCTACAAAAGTATGAGAAACAGTAACATACATTCATTTGATGCAAACTACATTGTGCTTATACATAGTAGAAACATAGAAAAATACAAATTAGTACCTGAAGGAGATCCATGTAAGAGGTCAGGTGAGATGGTGCTGCCAGCTGATGATTGTTTGTTTGGTGCCCCTGGAGAAAAGTTGTAGTATTTTAACATTTACAATAAAACAGTGATAAGTTTGAAAATTTACAGTAAAACAAGAACCTGAAACCCATGTGCGCCAACATCCACACTTCCTGCTTCATGTGCTCCTATACTAGTATGATTGAAAGTTTCCTAGAAATAAAGTTCCCATTCAGGGTAAATAACTTAAATCCATATTATTAAGTAGCAGAGATATAGTAAAAGAGACCACCTCCATTTGTTTTGAGCTCTCAATACTTGTACTCTGACCACCATTTGAGTTGCCACAAGGCTTGACCTATGCAACATTTACTTGCTTTAGCATAAAGACCAATAATTAAGAATTTGAGCATAGAAAAATTTTATAATGCACATACACACGAACAATAGATGAAGACTGCTTACCTTTTTTCCTCTTTTACGCCCTTGGCTAGTCGTATTAGATGATGCTTGTTTTTTCTTCATTTTCATTTTTCGTACCTTTTGATCCCATTTAGACTGCTTTCTTAGTATAGGAGGACGACCCCTTCGTTGAACTGCGATAGGGCTGAGTACAACTTTGTCTTGTGTTGACACCATATCTTCTTGGTGTTCCTTAATTTCAATATGACTGTCACGGTGCACATCAATTTTTATTTGCAGCTCATTCAGGCCATCCATGACCAAGCTGTACAATGCATCTGACTCGGCTCCACATTCTGCCATTTGATCAAAACGTTTGCACAAATTATCAAAGCGCTTCGCTGTTGGTGTTACAAGCTGGTCATCATAGGAGCATTTGATAAATGTATGCTTGCGCTTGAAATCCTTTCGCCACCGTTGCAGTATATATTTGCAGGGAACGTTGTTCACATCCATGAGAGGAAGTATAGAAAGGATATGGCTGCACAATATTCCTCGAAATTCAAAGTGTTGACATTCACATTGTACATCACATTCCTCTTTGGTGAAAGAAACAATAAACTCTGAAATAATTTTTTCTCCCCAATTCTTTTGTCCTCCCTAACTTTGAAAGTATACATTAGCCCTTCTGTATTAAGAAGAGATGGATAGCAATATATTTTACCTCTCAATTGATCCTGAAACTCTTTAAACTTCTGGTTGGTATATGCTTTCTGAAATTGCTCTTCAAACTCATAATGAGTAATACATGGAATTTCCTCTTGGAGAGATTATTGCATTTGGTGCTTTATTTCTCATACAGTGTAGCCATGATTCGAATAACCAGACAAAGGTATCTGTTTCTTCATTTGATAGCAAACCACATCCTAATAGAACTGATTCTCCATGATGATTTACACCAACAAAAGGGGCAAACGGCATGTGGTACTTGTTAGTTAGGTATGTAGTATCAAATGTCACAACATCAGAGAAGGATTCATATGTAGCCCTACTTCTAGCATCTACCCATAAAACATTTCTTAGTCGAGATTCATCATCCAAATCCATTATATAAAAGAAGTTTGGATCTTTGGCCTGCATACGAAGAAAATATTGATAAGTTGCATGTGCATCTCCAGCACCAAGCTTCAACTTTCGCACATCCTGTAAATAATTTCTACATTCCTTTTCACCAAATTTAAGATTTTCATATCCTCCAGCCTCTGTAACGAGTGAACCAAAATTTTTGTTTGTGCGAATTCCTGCTTGGTCATTTAGCTCCAACCTTCTCTTAGCATGCAAATCAAGTTCCTTATGACTTCTTAGGTGTCTTGATTTGCTTGGACTTACAGCATGATTGTGATCAAGTGTAACACTGCTGATGTAGAACTTCTCGCCATGGAGATAGAAGTTAACTTTAGCTGGGCACTTGGATCTCGTGGACGGGTTTGGCTTGAATGTGTTCTTTGATGTGTATTGGGCCGTGCCTTGTTTGCAACAAGCAAGTGTAAAATATCTGATATCCCCATTGTCATTCTTTTTAGAGCCTCTTTTTGTTATACCAAATCCTATCTTTCGAGCATAACTTCTATAGAAACTAATGGCAGCCTCGGCATCATCAAAAACCATACCGTTCTTTGGCTCCAACAGATCAGAGTCACCCCCAATGTCCTCTGGTAATGAACCATCTTCATCTGATATAGCATACTCATGTTGCTGCTCATCGGAAGATAAGTTGCCATCCATCAACTGAAAATTGGTGGCAAATATATGTGATTTGATACTAAAACCTAATCTCAGTTTGTACTCATGCAAGAATATAAGAACAAACACACACGTACCAACATTTTCTTAAAATTTGCTTTGCATTATACGATAGATTAAACAAGAACGAATTTCTCTTATTGCCCATTATAATCAGATCATGATCATGTACCTTCTGTTTGGAGATTAAACTGGACTCTTTGTCGTCGTCGCCGCAAAGTAATCAGCCTCCACCGTCTGACGCGATTAATTAAACTGAAGTCTTTATCGTCGTCGCTGCAGAGTATACAGCCTCCGCCGTCGTCGCTCGTTGCCGCGAAGTAATTAGAGACTCTGTATCAGTTTAGGGTTATTGGACAGGTTAGTTTCACAAACAATGACGTGGTATGTTATGGCCTTTCTGGGCTTTGGGCTTGGACTTTATTTAGTCCAAAACAAACCACGTTGATGAGGCATATTATCAGCGAGGGAGTTGACGACGGTAACGCCGTAGTCGGAAGACAGAGTCGGAAGCTTGCGTCGTGTGTGAAGCAATTTCCATAAGAAATACGAGCATAGATGGTTTTAAGAAGAGAAAAAAAAGAAATGACGTGAACCACCGAGAAAGATCCTATAACAAAGGACACTGCATCATTTTCGACAGAAAAGAAAAAGGGCGAAAGAAACTGCTCAATCGCCCTGCACTGTACTTGCACTGTGTCCATCCGGGTCGCCTTTTTATACAAAGTATATATATTTTTTACAAAGAAAAATAGAGCTTAAAATGCGAGAGCGAAACAACAAGGGCGCTGTCGGTTTGATCCGTGGCCGAAGGGGGACGAGGATGGTGGACTGGTGGCTTCAGAGTTTTATAGCCGTGCATTGCCTGATCAGGTAACCTTTATTTTCCTTTTGTTTTCTCAGCATCAACTTCGCTTCTGACGAGAGCAGAAACGGCCCGCGCGTCGTCTGGACGGCATGTCGTCGGCGGCAGCTTTTTTCCTTCTTCTTTTTGGATGCGATCCTGCGTCGACGCGCAGCCGCCAGGCTCTTTCTGTCGCCGCGCGACCTGCCGAACGCGACGGCCGGCTGGTTCTGCATCTCTTCTAGCTTTCTGACGAGTGGCTATTTTGGCTGTGCCTCTCTGGCCTTGTGCTATAGCTGCAGGACGAGTCTTGGTCCTTTCGGAAAGGCAGCGGTGTTCGTGAAAGCCTGAAAGGGAAGATGTTGCCGCGGGAGTGAAACTTCTGACGACGCATGGATCAAACGCGATTCACGAGGTTGATCATCACGTCCCGGTCCATGCACGCATGCAGCTAAGAAAGGCTCTTGCCTGATAGGCCGAAACTACGTGTTGTTGATCATGATTCATGAACTACTATAGCTAGGATATCATCGTATGGTGTGGTCCAAAAGGTTCACTAATGCAGAGGCCAAAGTTTGCAAATAATGTCTCCACATGAAACGCCCCAGCTCGCACGCCTCTCCTCGATCAACCTAATTATGCACCATCTCTGTCTTGCTACATTTGATGAGTCACTTTTGAATCAGGACGTAAAACTGCTTCCTTTTCTCTTTTGAAACAAAGGAGTTGTCGTCATTGGTTGAGGAAGGAGGCAAAGATTACAACCTACTGATTATCAAAAAAAAGATTACAACCTAATTAAGGTGCACATGAAACTAATCCTAGCAACAAGCGCTGAGCAAAAACAACATTTACAAAATAAAAACAAAGAAGTCTGGCAATAGGTTTGACATCAAACAAAGAGGAAACTGCTTCTGTTCTTCTCAATAGAGAAGAAGGAGTGTCAAGGAAAACCTATCGACCCATTATCGTTGATGAGAGACACGCGGAACTTCAATGGAAACTTTTTTCATCGTAGTGGTGCTCCCTCTGTTCAGAAATGTTGGTGTATCTAAGTTTAATCAAAGTAAAATAATTTTGACTCATGGCCAGCACCGGTAATGTATACTAAAATAAAGGGTTTAAAACAAAAATACGTATTATATGATACTAGCTCGTTGCATTTTGATTTTGTCAACGGTCTTAATAAATTCTTGCTATTCCGGGTCAAAATTGGAAGTTTTGTTTTTACTAGACGGAGAATGTGAGGAGAGTGTTTTTCTTAAGAAAAGAAAAGGTCTCAACTTTCAAGTGACGTGACATACACTACCCATACCCACAAGCTAAGAGGCCACAAGATCTCTGTCCTAGATTGCTTTCAAAAAAATTCATTGAGAACGAAACGACAAGAATGCTGTCGGTCTCATCTGTGGCCGAAGACGAACGAGAGTCGCGAGATGGACGGGCGCATGGCTTGAGAGCCGTGCAATGCATCGATCGCCTGATATTAATTCCTTTCATCGGTGACATCTGACGAACGTCGACACGCCGCGCGTCGATCTGGGCCGCAAGTCGTCGGCAGGTTTGGCGCGGGTCGTGTTCGTGCGATCCTGCGTCGACGCGCAGCCGCAGAAACGTGCCGAACGCGATGCCCGGCGCGCTCTGGTTCGCGCCGGGCTGGCTCTGCATATCTTCTAGCTTCTGACGAACGGTTGTGCTGCGTCAGGAAGAAAGGCCATGCAGATGCTGCTTCTGCTGTGCATGCATGATGTTCTTTTTGGAAAGACAGGCAAAGGGCTCGTAAAGGGAAAGACGTTACCGTGGAAGTGAAACTTCCGAGTCGTGGGAAGGCTCTGGCATTGTAGGCCGACACGTCTACTTTCTTGCTGGACTGTTGGTTATGTATGTATAGTTCGTGAACTAGTATGTCATCTTCTTGGTTCAAAAGGCTCACTAATGTGGCGGCCAAAGCGCAGGGTAATCTCCGCGCACGAAACCCAGCCGGCACGTCTCTCCTGAACCTAATTTTGCTCTCTCTGTCTTGCCACATTTGAGTCACTTTAAATCAGGTGAAACTTTTGTGCTTCCGTAGAGAGTAAGAAAAACAATGCAATGTCTTCCGTAGGAGCTTTTTCATAGTATGATCTTTATTTCTCAAAGGTCCCATGTGATGTGACAATGAAATTTATTTATTTATTTATATTTTGATAATAAGGCAGAAAGCATTAACAACTAACGAGGAACTAATGAACTGTTGAAAGCTTTGATAGCTAGGAATCATTCTTGCAATCTGAAATTATCGGAGCATTGATGGCTCTGAATTGTCAATTCAACAAGAGTGCAGCTACTTTGATCTTAAGAAGATGAACTTGACTAACTGGGAATAACGACTAGGCAATTGGACCCAACAGTACATTTTGTATATTTTTATTTATCGATGCTCGAAAAGAGATCGGCAGATATGTTTTTTTATCGGATTGAAGCACATCGTGTACTAGGAAATCAATAATTTTGGGACAATATTTTAGTAAAGGCTATATGCCATACCATCAATGAAACTAAAAATTAGTACAAAACAAAACAAAATGAAAATGCCATTGCTTGCCACCAGCACTACAAATGAAATGCAAACACGGAGCGGAGGAGTCCCATCATTGTTACATTAAAAAGGATATCGACTCGAACCGGGGCCCTTCCACCTTTCACCGCAACCCTTTCAGCACTAGAAATGAGCCGAGTACTGACGGTTAGCTCTCCGCGAGAGCCTCTGCCGTGTGATCAACACTACCAATATAATCTCGTGCCAGAAACCAAAGTGCCTTTGCTCCATTCCATATCTTCCCCACTATTCCGGTCTCTGAGAGTGATCAACACGATTATCCAGCACTTACCGAAAGCGAGTTACTTTGGGGAGAGGCCTATTATGCCAAAGCTTCTTTCTATTAGAGGTCGACTAATTGCGTTTCGTCCTGTCCAGGAAGAGGACCGTGCTGCTGCAACAACACCGGGGCGAAGGACGACCGCCGGAATCAATAATGTTGGGAGTGTCATCCGGCACTAAGCTAAAGACAGGGAATTATTATATGCCTGCCGGTCGGAAAGACGGAGCAGCAAAGCAGCGTTGTCCTCGCACAAGGGGCAAAGGGTGTCTCTGACGGCGACATGTAGTCGTTGCAGATTCAAAGGCAGCGCCTTTGGATATACGATTGGATTCCAGATGGGACGGGGCCGGGGTCGAATCAAGAGCGGCAATTGGATTCCAGGACGATGGAGCCGGCCGGGCCGGGGTCGAATCAAAACGTAACATCCAACGAATTCCGGCCAAAAAAATTGTAAAAGCTTATTAGTGGTGGCACAACACTGTGGGAAAAAGCAGAAATGCATCATTCATTAATTGATCGAGTCAAATCGAAAGTAGTAGCTAATAATACACTGATGAGCAAGTACCGGTTCTCCGTCTCTACGAGAGCAGAGCAAACGAAGCAGTAGTAGCGCTACAACACGATGGAGCTTTTATCCGAGAATCAAAAGCACGACGTACGGCGACAAAAACGAAGGCAATGGTGCGCATCCCTTCCGAATAACCACACACACACACACACACGCACGCGTTACAAACTTAGACAGTGCCCGACGGCGGCGGCGTGCAGCGCAACGGTCAGTGTGCACACTTGAGGGCCGGTGTCTCGACGTCGGCGATGGCGAGCGCGTGCTTGCCGTTGTTGCCGTTGGCGGTGTCGGCCGGCACCGACAAGGGGAGCTCGGCGACGGCGGCGCCGGCCTGCTTGTTGTCCTGGTGGTCCTTGCTCTTGCCCCAGATGAGGGAGTAGAGCCCCACCACTATGATCGCGGCGCCAATCACACTGCGACCAGAGGAACGGGAAAAGGGAAGGAATCGATCAGCAACTACTGGAGGTAGCAGTTTGATTAGTCTGACGAAGTCCCTGTCTTTGAGAATAATGCTTGGTGAGCTGGTGTTACCTTCCCAGGGTGATCTCCTCTTTGAGGATGGTGGAGCCCAGGACCGCGGTGATAATCATGCAGAGCGGCTGGAACGCCGTCACGAACACCGGGCCGCGCGCCTGCGTCACGACCCCCTGCACGTAGAAGGCCACGCCGGAGCACACGATCCCCTGGAGGAATATACGGCAGAGAATAATCAGCGATTTTAGCTCGTGGAACTAATCGTTCTTGATTATTAGCTAGCCAATCAAGGAAAGTTGGGTTCGTTACCGAGTAGACGGCGGTGAAGAGGCGTGTGTCGAAGCCGATGGCCCAGACGCCCATGTCGCCGCGCTCCGCCACGAGCGCCACCGCGCCGGTCAGCGCCGAGCCCATCCCGCAGATGAGCGCCGCCAGCGTCATCTCCGCCGGGTAGCTCTGCAGCGTGTTCGACTGCGCGGCACAATTGGCCACCAGCTGGTTATGTATATGGATATATGGCGCACGATGAGTTTATTATCTGCTGCTTTATCTATAGGTACCTGGAGGATGAAGAATCCGGACCAGGAGACGCAGCTGGCGATGACGCAGACGGTGCCGCTAAGCCAGGACGCGCTGCTCATCTGGCTGGCCGTGCCGGCGCCGGCGGCGTGGTGGACCCCCTGGACCACGGGAACTGCACGACGGGGCCGTGGTAGAGGATCATGAGCACGGCGCCGGCGACGGTGCAGGCGGTGCCGACGATCTTGGCCTGGCCGTGGACGCTCCGGAGCCGGACCTTCTCCATCCTCAGCAGCAGCGCCGTGACGAAGGTCACCGCCGGGAGGATGTTCACGAGCGCGGAGGCGAAGCCCGCCGAGGTCAGCTTCGCGCCCATGTAGTACAGGTTCTGGTCCAGCACCGGCCTGAAGTGAAAAAAAAAATGCCGAGTCGTCTTAGCTCGCTAGTGATCCCTGCTTCGATCTCTTCCGTGCCTGTAATAATATAATCTGGGGAGAAGATCATATCGAACGTACTCGAGCACGGCGAGGCCCAGGACCTTGAGGAAGATGGGCAGCGTCATCTTGGGCCTGACCCCCTCTCGAAGATGAGCGCGAACGGGGTCATGAGCACGGTGGCCACCAGGTTGCGGTACACGACGAGCACGTAGTGGTTCATGCCGCGCTTCAGCGACGCCACGGACACGATGTACATCCCGGAGAACCCCACCTGCAGCAGCACCATGGCCAGGTACGGCTTCACGTCGTTCAGGACCTTGCCCACGCCCATGACGACGACGAACCTCTCTCCGATCCGGCGCGAGGCTGCGCTGCGGCCTTGGTTAGCTAGAGCTAGACCTCGCGACGATGCTCTGTGCTGCTGCTCGGCGAGGAAGCGGCCTCGCGGGGCTGCCAATTTATAGGCGCGCGCGCGTCAGGTCGCCAGTAAACGTCGGCGCCGCATGCATGCATGGCCCGCACCGCGACGTGCGTGTGCGTCACCAAAGCTCTCTGACCGGCCGCCGCTGTAGCGGTCCAATTAATCCAGCCCGGCCGCTCACAGCTAGCTAACTGCTGCTCACTGCACACCGTGTGCACGCATCGATTCGATTCGATCTCGCGCGCGCATCCTGATCTCGATGGGGACGGCGGCTCCATACGACTGCTACCAACGGATCCAGGTCACCGGTGCACCCACACATCAGGATACGATGCCAAGATCGTCACACCAGCAGTACGACCCCCAGCTGCGCTTGCAGAAATAGATTCGCCAGGAGATTTTATATTCGACAAGCACGTTGCGTCCGTGTCTGCTGCAAACATGCATAATCGATCGGCCATCCACTACCTCGGATCCGGTTCGGGGGAAAGCAGTGCGCAGTAGTGTGGAGCTGATTAGCGCGCGGCGCAGGAGTAGCCGTCCCTGTCGCTGCTCCAGCTTTGTTTTCGCTGCTTCCTTGGCCGGCAACACAGGAGGTGCAGCAAGACGTAGCGTCAGTCTATCCGTTCGTGTACGGCGCGGAACAAACGAATATTTTGCGTCACATTCACAAGTGTGTGTGTGTGTTGCGCTGTTCAGACTTTTGCCAGGGAAGGGAGATGCGCATCTGGGATTAATTGGAGGGAGGGTTCGTGGAACGCGTGCAGGGACGCTTGTTGTTTCTTGGATACCTGGATCGGTGCGGGAATGGAATTCCGGTATTTCGAATTTTAGGAGTGGATCTCTACGAATGATATATGGTACAGACCGCCTTCTTTTTCAGGGAAGAATACTTATGTCTATATAAACGGACAAACCATTTATGAAGAACTTAGCCAAAACAAAAGAGAATCAAACCCAAATATAGTATACTAATAAAAAAAAGGAAAACTCTATGCGTACGAAGAAAACTAGTACGAAGTGGCTACGAAGCAAAGTTTCGTCAAAGTCGTCACGTAACCAATATCGGTTGTTTTTTTTCTCACTCTCTAGTCTCTAGTTATGTATACTAAAACTTTCTTTAAAATCTACAATTTCCACCACAAGATGTGTGTTTTCTTTTTTCTTCTTTTTGTTTTGCAATCATACAGGAAGATGCGTTTGCTCCTCTGGCTCTCCGGTAAGATGTGTTCGCTAGTCATAGTCCTATTTTTTTTCCCGTCCAATGTTTTTTTTGGCGATCATATGCCAAGATGTGTTTGCTCCTTTGGCTCTCCGGTAATTTGAGTGGGTCCCCCATATTTGAGGCAGCGGTGTGCTAATGCGAGAAAATCACTTCGTTGCAGTTTCGTACTTGTTTTCTTCGTACGTGTAGCAAAGTCCATAAAAAAGGATTTAGTATGTGAAGGACTATAAATCACCATGCATATTACTGGTTGAAAGAAAGATACAAAGAAAAGAAAAATATTTCAATAAGCAAAGGGGCATGTGCCCATCATAGCTTAGTTATTAATTATTGTTCAATATAAATATCAAACCATAATTATTGATTGAAAGGAAGATACAAAGGAAAGTGTGCATTGCCACTATGAAAACTTTATCCTTGCTATAACGAACTAAAAATAGCATAATATATCGACTCCCATTGTAGAAACGATTGGTTTAATTAAGTAGACATGTGCGTGTTTATAACTCATCAACTAGCCGTTATGTATATTGCTGAATTACATGAAATTGGGCAAAAATACGATGAAAATGCATGTTTGTGATTAATGTTAGCTACATATAAAAGACATAGTAGCGATATAAAAAAATATATATAATAAGTTAAAATATTTATCAAAAACCTAGTATATATTGTTAAGAGTACTCGATTGTTAATAAGACGCCTGGGTTGATACTAACCATGCAAACATATGGCGTTCCACACTTCCACTCGTTGAATTAGATTCAACGAGGGCATGCACGTGTATGGCCACCAACACGGATGACACGTAGTTAACTAAGACAATCACAAAGGATATATGAAGTGCTTCTAGATTCATCACCTTGAGCGTATAACCTTTTTCTCACCCATGTTGCCAGGAATCCTGTGCGGTGTGCTCTCTGTCCTTTTTTGTGCCCGCCGTCTCTTCCCCAAGGTAGAAACACAGAAAGACTTTGCCGGTTCCTCTTCCGGCTTTTATTTAATTCCAAAAAGGGGAGCAATGGCTGATTTTTTATGGCATAATAAACAGACTAAATAAGGTATATATTGCATCGTGCATGAATCTTGGATGCAAGTTGGTTGCAAGGACAAAGAGATATGCATTTATATGGTAAAGACCTGTGTTTCAATATATTATACGATATAAAAAAATACTTAAATCCTCCTACATCCTAGAAAAGTTTAGTTTCTTCCAGTCCTCTTTTTCCTCCTCTTACAGGTACGCTCCACCATGGGGGACTCCATCTACCTAAATCCAATGAAAGCATACCATATCTTCACCTCCTTTTCTTCCCCTTCCCAGCTTTAAGTTCGCATCCAGCCAAAGACACGAGCAGTTTGCTTGGGCAAAGAGTGGTGCCTTTCGCAATGCAAGGAGCAGGCAACAATCTTTCTCGCCAAATTAAAAAAAAAAAGGGAAACACCATTCACCTAACAAAAACATATGGTGGCAGAGCGACCGGCCGAGAGGAGGCATCGTCTAGTGGTTGCTGATGAGTCCCTGCGTGGTGCGCTCCTGCAAGGATTGCAGAATGCCGAGCCCTCTGCTCTCCTGCCTCCCCCTCTTTTGGCGCCCCAAGAGGCGCCGGAATCTCTTAGACATCTGCGCAATGTCCATTTTAAACTGTTGACCTCGAGAATTCTCCGGCAGTCTGGATTGGCGAACGCAAAGGCGACCTCGACGTGCATGGAGTAGCTAGGCTGGTGATGTGGAGGCAACCACGGAACAAGCTGACGAAAGCCATGAACGATCCTGCCGAGCTTATCTCTCGCAGCTTCGATTCTCTGAATCCGCCGCCGGCGCGGCGACGCTTGCGCCACGCCGGGTGCGGCTGGTCGATTGGTTGTTGGCGCGGAGCAAGGCGAACCGTATCGTTTTCTTTGTTTGCGCTGGCTCGTTGCGTGTGCACACTAGCTCCGTTTTCCGCTACGAATCTGCGGTACCAACTGCACGATAATGACAGCAAGTTGTGTTGTGATTCTTGCAGCTTGACGAACGTGTTAGCACTCGAGTCGCCAACCGGTGGCGGCCTCGCTAGTCCACCTCGCCTGACATTCCTATCCGGCTGCTGGGATCTGTCTAAGCATGCACATCAGATGTGCTCCATCAGTGCACGTCTGATAATTGTGCCTCGTGTGGCGGGAAATTTTTGCAACAGCAAAAGTCAAAGAACTCAGATAAGCTCGAACTTCACAGCTCTCTGATCACTGTGTTCGATGCCTTTTCTGGACAATCATGCTGAATACTGACATTTACTTTTCTTCAATCACCGTATCGTAGTCGTAACACAGCAGACATGCTCTGCTGACTGATCTTCTGGCCATTATATTTTTACCAGAAATCTTGTCAGTTAGAAAGGTTTCAGGCAAGCGGTGCATCGTCAGTGCAGATTATGTAGAAGTGACTACTGATAGGTACACTCCCACAAACAGTCTAGATGATCCACTACTGAAAACAACAATGCACGACTACTCACAACACTCACAAATTGAGAGTCTAGTGGATATACAAATGGCAAACAAGCATCACAGTCTGGTGGTTCGTCATGATGGGCAGTTGCATAATGAAGCAGAAGACTGCAGGCCACTAAGATCCATTTGTCGTAATCACGGCAACAAAACTACAACTCTCAACTGCAAATTGATTCATGTAGTGGTCTCAGTTTGGGGCTTGTCACGTAAATCTGTTCCATGCTAGACAAGTTTCTCTGCGCTTGACTACGAACTGAACATCATACTGGATTATTGCCGGGGACAAGTAGAGAGTAAACGTTCCTGTTTACTAGCCTTGCAGTCAGTCTGATTGTGCAAGGATTTGTTCTTTAGTGCACACGACAAGAACAGAACATTTTCATCTGCTTGGGGGTTGTGTTGGTCATACGCTATGGATATCCCACCTGGCAAGTTGGGATGCTGCTTCCCTTCGCTGGGATGGTGGCGGCTGTGCTGCTGGTGGCCAGAACGGCTGGGCCAGCCGCTATCTCTAGTCTTAATCCACTTAGCACTGAAATATGGTATATATTCACCAAGGTATAATCGTAAGATGTGCTAAGCCAGGTTGTCTCAAAAGGAATTAAACAGATAAACTCAATACAGTTAAAGCACACTCAAAAGGAATTAAACAGAGAAACTCAATACAGTTAAAGCACAGCATCATCACAATAATAGTTCACGAATGATTTACAAATGATCCTGGACACAACTTTCTTTTAGAAGGATTAACAAAAATATCTTCAGACCTAATTGTCTTTGACAATCATCAATTAGTTCGACAAATAGACATAAACTGACACAACTGGTTCGTGCAAATCCTACAGCACGTCAATGTTAGGTCTGTCAGTCAGCATCAGCAACCAAGGCCGTGTTGGGTTGATCAACCTACAAAGTAAGGCCACGCCTACGTATCCAGCTATGTACTCCACCAAACGGCACCTGCAAAAAATCAGCATTAGTGACAGACTAGAAGTTTTCTTCCAACAAGAACCAAGCAAACACTTAGAAGTTGTAACAAACGATTATCCAAATAAAAGCTTCCGAAGAATTAATCAAAGTTACAAAGGGTAGCAGAGAACACAGAAAAATGTCGTAAAAAGTTGCAACAAAAGATTATCCAAATAAAAGTTACCAAAGAATTAGTCAAAGTTACAAAGGATAGCAGAAAATGCAAAACAATGTTATAAATTGGACAAGTAAAAGCAAGACAAAATGAACTAATAATATCTTAATATGGCTCGTGAAAGTTAAAAGCCACTTGTAAGAGCAGTGCTCAGTGCACTGTGTATGGCCACTACTTGCATCCAATTACCGATTGGCATGGCATGTGAAGCAAATTTGGTTTTAGCATATCAACTGACATGTGTGACTAATCAGTAATGATGCAATTTAAAGGGATCTATGCAAAGCTATTAGTCCCACAAAAGGCATGTAACAAAAACTGCCTTGCTTTCAGAGATCTTTACCAATGATTGTAATTAACCGCTACAGAATGATTCTAGGCATCTATACAGAATGCTTTCAGACTCAAAAACTGCCTTTAGTTAAAAAAGAAAAAAATACTCGAAAACTGACTTTTGAAGGTCAGCAGACATGACAGGCATCAATTAAACTAAAAGATTAGCTAATCTAATAATGTCAACATGACTCGGATGATAAAACTAATGAAACAATTAGGGCTTTACAGAAAAAGGCGATGCAGAATTCACGGCTACAAGAAAAGGAATGTGCAAAATGACTGATAATGAGAACAACGAAGTGCACAAAAAGATTAGCTGTATAGTAGCATCTCAAAATTATTATGTAGTAAAAGTATTTAGAAAACATCTTGAAAACTAACCAAAATATTTTCAGAAGACCTTCAATTCCATGTATAGTATTTAACTAATTAAGGTAGGCCAACATGCAAATATAAGCAATATCCATGGCTGCTTTTAACTTAAACCAGCATAGCTTTTACTTTTACAGCAAAATTGAACAAAAAAATATAATTTTTAGAAGTGGACGTGGCACGACATATCGATAAAAAAAATCCTTAAAAGTTCATTTGGTGTTATTACTACTTGGTACTAGATCATTACTTCCCCATACTACTTTACATCTCCTGCATATTTTTACCACAACCATACAAAGAAACATAAACACATAAGATGTACTAGCCATGTCATTCAATATTTTAATCTACTTAGATTGCTTCATTTCGTGCCTTCATTGAAATAATACTAGAACTATATAGTCACAATATGAACACCGGTTATTTTTTTGAGATAATACAAACAAAACTTTGCCTCCAATCAACTCACAGATGTACATGAACCAGGATGCAAAGAAGCTAATCGCTGAACAAAATATTGTGAGATGGAAGGTGCACAGAAGAGAATCATAAAATCCTTGGGCAGACTGGACATCGTAGCGTTAACACAGATTCAAGAGCAACCCACTAGTTTACTACGCTGTTAAATTCCAACTCACTTTTGTGCTAGCTCAAAAATGGACCTAACACTTCACAGGCCTTCGTAAACTTTATCCTAGGCAGAGCAGAGTGGGAGGAAAAATCCCAATTCTTGACAAGACATATAACATACAGTCGTGACAAATGCCTCGTTCAGAAGAGACTGAGTCCAAATCACATTACGCATGTCATGAACATGACTGAGCTTCGATGAAGAGGAAAGCGTTGAAATATCACTAGATCTCCCAGATGGGCCTCATAAATGACGATAGGGATTAGCCTAATACGGTATGTCAATATAGCAACATATTGTGCAAGGGAAAAATTCACGGAAAGCCTTTTATGTGAAGAAACAAAGGAAAGATGGAAATGTTATTAAGGTTATCAACTGGTTGATTGGACCCTTTTGCATAAAGACACAAAAGCATACAGACCACTAATCAACTTTATAGATCAACATATAGTATCGATGCCGTGAACTTCTATGTGTGTGCTATCTTAATACTTTCTGAATTTGCTGTAGTGGGATGCGATTAGATTTTAAGGGACCTAATTTTAAACGTTTCGCAATCTAGAAACTAGTAAATGATACTAATTTCTTGAGTGCTGCATATGATTTTGAATCAGTGGAAGTGGAATTAGATTCTTTTGTCATCGATATTTAGTAACGCACGGAGATTGCTAGTTGTTTGGCGGTAGAACATTGGAAGCACAAACAAAAACAAGAGAACTGAATCACTCATCCATCAAATGAAAATATGCTTCGTGAAACAAGTGCATGCTGATCTCATTGTCAACTGTAGGCTGGTCCCATTTTAAACCAACAGAGATTGATCATCTCAAGACGACAAGATTCCACATGACAAATACACGACGAAATGGGGAAAAATAGAGCCAGCAGCGCAGCACACATGCAACTGAAGACATATCAACAAATACGACTTTGGCTTCACTTCACAATACTGTAACATCTAGCATTCAGAATCGATCACCGAAGCCAAGACTGCCTATCAGAGAGAACATAACGCCACCCTAAAGCTTAAAGACTCCATGGAGAGCTCCGTACAATCTCAAGTGCAAGAAAGTCCTACTGATGCCTAAACAATGCACATAACAATAATCCCCTATGCCAAACCTCCAAAGAACTAAAACAACTTGGATAGTAGTTGTGCTTAATTTTATCAAACAGGATTCAGCAATTAGCACATGTAACACAACATATTTGAACAACAAAGTTATATGCTTACTTGATCGCTCTATTTCAGTACACTGAATCCTAATCAAAGCACCACAGTGACACAGATAAGAACGAGCTAAACTTACCATTGAAGGGTAAAGAAAGGATGCGAGCTAACCAAACTGCAGAAGGAATATGTTTCAAATGCCATCATTTCACACACAAAAGCTATGTTGCAATGAATTGACATAAATGTCTAAGCAACTAAACTACCACACCATAGCAACAAACTGGGATAACCCAGTGTACTAGAAACTCTACCAGAAACAGAAAGTAAACCAAACATGCACCTTATCATTGTTCTAAATTTTAAATCCCCAACCTCACAAGAGCAGCCAATCTACTAAATTTAAACAAAGGTTGTGACTTGATCCATTACTAAACCCATCCCAACCTACTAAATTTAACAGAGCATGCCAACCTACTAAATTTAAACATAGTTTGTTACTCGATCTATTACTAAACTCTTTAAAGTTAAAGATGAGCATCGGGTATATGCAACATGAATGTGCTAATCCAAGCACCTAAGTCTACATCAAAATGAGACAATCCAGTGCACATTCAAAAATGAAAGTGGGCTACATTACACCGGAGTCTAGGATCTGAATCAACTCTACTAGAAAGAAAAATAAAAACAGACATGCAACTTCACAGATGTTTTGAATTATATTATGAACTTGAACAGAGCATGCCAACCTACTAAATTAAAACAGAGATTGTGACTTGATACATTGCCATGATAGTGAAAAATTTTGCCTAGTTATTCCCAGGCAAGCTAAACTCCAAGGAAATAAAACTTCATCTACCGTAAAACCGAATATACTGAACCTTGATATCATTGGTGCCAACAGAACACCCACCCAAGAGTATTAGGTATATGTAACATGAACATGCTGACGGCTTATTGTACAGTGAATGTTAGAGCTACGGCATGAAACACAACTACTGAATACTGATACAGTTTTACTTCATAAATAAACTAAGTAAAGACGACAGAAACCATATGACTCTACCAAACTGAATTGAACAGTACTAACTTTACAGTGCTAATTTCTTATTTAAATTCCCAACACAAGAATGGCGACTCCAAAGCAAGGAAATTTCTGAGGAAAAACATTAGTTTATCCTCAGAAAAACATTATGCTACAAAAATTGCAGGCAAACTAATCTAATCTAATGGCGAAGCCTATCACTTATTCAGTGCTCTTGGAAAGGAGAGCGCCTAGTTTGCCGCTGAGGATAGAACAAGCATGTGAAAGAAACTCGATTCTCAACACCACATTAAGTTGACAAGCACACACATTTCTGGAAACACAATCCCAACGGTTAAGAAAACAACAAGTTTCCAAGTTAAGTTCAAACAAAATACTGCAACTTAGTTCAGTAGTAAATCCACGATGAGCGAAAAAAAGAAACCCAGTGCAATGTAAACTACAGAGGAAATAGCTCAACTTGCATAGATCTAAGAACGATGGAATGTATACCCCAGCTAAGGCCCTAGGCCTTTGATGGCGTCCATGAGGAAGCCATAGACCTCTTTTCCAAGATCATGCCAGCGCATACGCATGCGTATATCTGACTCAAGGTGCCGCCTCCACTTGGCCTCAACCACATCAGCCTCATCTGGATCAGCCTGTGACAGGCCCTGCTCCAGGTATGCCCTGGAGTACCCATTGGACCTCCAGTGCTCCCCGAGCACCTCCCTGACAATAGGCAGCCTCCCCGGCTGAGGCTCTTGGAAATCCCCACGCTTGTGTGCCTGGAGAGCATTGAGCCCCTCAGCTTCCTCGGCGTCGGCGCCCTCCTCTAATGAGGCCTCGCCGTCCTCTGCTGGGTGCGCGAGCTCGGCTCCCCACAGATCAGCAGAGAGGTCGCGCACCAGGCGCTCGTGCGGGGAGCTGGAGGCGCTCGGGGCGGTGTGCTGGAACTTACTCTTGAGGCGCTTGAGCTTGTAGTAGACCTTGGCCTGGTCGAGGTGCGGCGCGATGGAGTCCTTGAGGAACTCGTACAGGTCGCCCATGTCGGGGAGGCGCGGGGCGACGCCGGACTTCTCCTTGAAGGCGGCCGCGCCGGTGAGCAGCGCGACCTCGTCGGCGTCGCTCCAGAGCTTCTGGGCGGCGCCGGCGCCGGCGCCGCTGCGGGAGGCGGAGGCGGCCGCGGCCGCCGCGGCGAGCGTGGTGGAGTCGGGGAAGGAGCGCGGCTTGGGCTTGCGGTCGCTCTTGCGCGGGGCGGAGACGGGGGCAGCTCCGGGGCGCGCTTGCGCGAGCTGCTAGGGTTAGGGTTCGGGGAGCGGCGGCGGTCGCGGGCGCGGGACTTGGAGGAGCGGGACCTGGAGCGGGGCGCGGCCGCGTCGAGGCGCGCGGCGGCGGCCGCGGCCTCGTCCATGGCGTGCGAGGACGGCCGCTTGGAGGGCATCGGCGGCGCGCGTGGCGTGGAGGGCGAGGCGGCTGATTTCGAATTTCGGGGGCTCGGGGAAATTTGGGAATCGGGAGCGCGGAGGCGGAAGGGGAGCGGGCGCCGCAGCCTTGTCGCGCAGGATGAAGGGGAACGGCGCCGCGCTGTGTTCAGAATCCGAGCCAGACTGCTGGGCTGCTGCCAGTACGGGTTTTTTTCCGTGTCTCGCGTTTCGTCGTCAGGTCAACCGTGCCCGGTGTCCGGTGTCCGGATCGCACTGACACGCAGACGCCCTTCCCTTCGTTGTGTACTGCTGTTCAACTTTTGTGTTTGTCCTCGGGAAACGAAACATCCCGTCCAGCTTGGGAGCCGTTCGCCGATCAGGGAGCGTGTCTCACACCAATCAGGTTTCTTCATTGCGATTCAGTGCTAGTACAGAGCTTTTCAGCAGCATTGCCTGCACATGAGACATTAGTGGTTGAGTACTGCTGTTCAACTTTTGTGTTTGTTTCTCGCAATAACCTTCTGTTCTGCCATGCCTTTAGAGCGTCTCCAAATATAGAGACGATACTAACTCTCCACGTCATCTAAGAGTTATCTAAGAGTCATCTAAGAGTTCATATCAATTCTAAAGGAACAATTGGACCCATATGTCGGTGTCTCAATTTATGTTAGAGGCCGCCTCTTGAACAAGAGTTAGCAATCTTCTCTCTCTTTTTTCTCTAATAAATAATTCTAAGAGTTAGCTAAGAAGCAACTATTAGAGACGCTCTTAGGAACTAGGTTTAGAATATAAATCTGATCATGGCAAGTGTCAAAATAAAAGAAATAACAAAAGAAGGTTCTCAAGTAATCACAATATTTCTTTTTTAATTAAAAATCTTGATCCTGTTATTGATTAGTGTTCTGAAAACACAGGGAGAATGAAGTGCACCCTGCGATAATATAATACTCACTCCATCCCAAATTACTTGTCATCTTGGAGAGCGTGTGTTTTTTAGTGTCCAGATTCAAAGAATATTCAATGGACACTGACAGACGGTTTGTCTAAATTCAGAAAACGTTCAATGAATCTGATATAGAGCGAGAATGATAAGTAATTGGGACAGAGGGAGTACCGTAAACTATTGACGGCGGTGGACACAATGCAGTCAATATGATTGCAGTAGTCCCAAAAGTTAATCGTAAATTTTTTGCACAAACAAAAATCTCAAACATGATCCTATTTGTACATGCCAAGTGGTCCTAGTGCGATGCCATTTTAGGTTGGTCACCCGACAACCATTTTGGATGATAATATTTATTTGTCATGCCAAATAATATTTTGACGTAACCAAATGAAAAAAGAAGTTGGACATGGTAAGAGATCGACATGTACTTGAGATCGGATCGAGGGGAACACACAGGGGTGAAACCGAGTCTTGCAGAGCAAACGATAGTTACTTGGTTCGGGCATCTCGAAGGATAAAAATCATACGTCCGGTTTGGTTGTGTATTGAGGAGAATTGCTCTCGGGGTGAATGGCGGGATCACCGGATGCCCTCCCTCGTAGGAGGAGCTACATATTTATAGTCAAAGAACTGCCTCATAGATTTGACAGAAACCGACCCTATCTCTAATTCTTTTCCCCTACCCCATGTTACATCCGAGTCCGAACTCTAATGGACCTAAAGCACTAACAGACCGCTCTTCGAATATGGGCCTAGACATCGGGCTTGGTCCATGATCGAATAAAAATTCAGGGTCCACAATAATGCAAGTTGAAACTGGCATCGACGTAGTGTGATAGGATGATGCTCGCTATCCCAATGGCAGTAGTGCTGGACTTTGAGCGTGGTAACTATTTATGCCACTATTGTACACAAGACTGGGAAAAATCAAAGTTTCTGGATGTATTCAAAAGCGTGGACTAGTTCTATTGCTGCCTGTATCGTCGCTTCCAAATGATGATCCATCACCGCCGGCCAAAAGCGTAGTATAATCCAGGAGATCCACCGATCCCGCTCGCGCTAAGCTCATCCATCGTCACGGAAGAGAAGACCACCATGTCCGCCACCAAGGCCGGCGGCAGAGTCGCCTCACGTGGCGATGACCGCCGGCGAGAGCTGCAGGCGTTCGACGACACCAAGGCCGGCGTGAAGGGCCTCGTCGATGCCGGCGTGACGTCCGTCCCCTCCATCTTCCTCCACCCGCCGGGCTCCTGGACTCGATCGACTCCGTCGCCCCGTCCCCCACGGCGACCAGCGGTGATGCCGGGTCGGCGTCCATCCCGGTCGTTGACCTGTCGGCCGCGCGGCGGAGGAGGCGGTCGCCCGGGTGAAGGCCGCGGCCGAGACGGCCGGGTTCTTCCAGGTGGTCAACCACGGCGTCGCGGGCGAGGTCATGGCCGGCATGCTCGCCGCGGTGAGGCGGTTCAACGAGGAGCCCGCGGACGCCAAGCGGCCGTTCTACACGCGGGACGTCGCGCGCAAGGTGCGGTTCAACTCCAACTTCGACCTCTTCCAGTCGCCGGCGGCCAACTGGCGCGACACCGTCTTCTGCGACCTCGCGCCGGAGCCGCCGCGGCCGGAGGAGATACCCGAGGCGCTCAGGTGATTGACGCATTCGTAGCTGCTATGTACTACAACTCAATCGCATGATCTATCATTAACACGCGCAAAATATATATAAAAAAGGGACGTGATAGTGGAGTACGGCGCGGCGGTGCGGAAGCTGGGGCTGTGGATGCTGGAGCTGCTGTCGGAGTCCCTCGGGCTGGCCGGCGACCGCCTGAGCGAGATGGAGTGCGCGGAGAGCCTCAGCGTGGTGAGCCACTACTACCCGCCGTGCCCGGAGCCGCACCGCACCCTCGGGACCAGCCGGCACACCGACCCGGCGTTCCTCACCGTGCTCCTGCAGGACGCCACGGGCGGCCTGCAGGTGCTTCTCGACCGCGGCGGCCGGGGATGGGTCGACGTCCCTCCCCTGCCCGGCGCTCTGATCATCAACGTCGGCGACCTCCTCCAGGTACGCACTTGTTCTGATCTCTCGGGCGCGGTTCACCCGTGTGCAATCCGACGCCGCTGACTGGGGTTCCGCGTTCCCGGCGGCGTGTCCCTCGCCCTGTGCCGTGCGTGCAGCTCGTCAGCAACGGCCGGTTCAAGAGCGTGGAGCACCGGGTGGTGGCGAACCGGAGCAGGGACGCGCCCAGGGTCTCGGTGGCGGCCTTCTTCAACACCGACATGAAAACGTCGACGAGGCTGTACGGCCCCATCGAGGAACTCGTCGGCGCTCCGCTGTACAGGAGCATCACGGCTCGGGAGTTCATCGCGCAGTTCTACAAGAAAGGCCTCGAGGGGCGGCATGCGCTTGACTACTTCAAGCTGGAGCAGCACGCTCCCACTCCTTAATTTGTAGTGCGTGCTACATGGTCCGCCCTGAAATGGAAAATGGTGTCCAGCGAACCGAGAACATGATTTAAGAATAATTAAGTATAGTTGATCTATTTTATTAGCTTTTTTTCCTTGGCGATGTTGTTGCTTAATACTAGTACTAGACTTGCACATTGGACCAGTGACCGCGCCAGATCTCTGTGCGTTATTATGCAAACTTGGCGCTCGCCTAATTCTTAGTGATTCGAAGCAAAAGGCTGATCCTTGTTCACCGAAAGGCGCGGCGGTTCCGACACCATCGAAGCTCGAATCTCCTCTTCAGTAAGGCTGGAACATATGCTCCGCCGCCTTTGCGGCTTAAACAAACATTTGTCTGTTGTGTATAAAAGGTGTGGCCGTACGGCGGTAGAGTGGGCACCCAGAGACGGGGCGAGCGCAGGACGAACAGAGCACGAATGGACGCGCTCTTCGAGCAGCTCTCCGCGCTCGCGGACATGGCCGTAGATGGCCGGGGCTTCGACCCGGCGCGGATGGACGGCGTCCTGGCGCTCTTCGAGAGCGAGGCGAGCGCGTCGTGGGCGGAGCACGAGGCGGTGGCGCGCGCCACCGAGCAGGCCGTGGAGGCCGCCGAGGGCCACCTGGGCGCCGTCATGGACGCCGCCGTGGGCGGGTACCGCGGCTCGTCCGGCGAGGCCGACGCGCTGGCCGCGGCCACCGCTGCGATGGAGATGGCCTTCAGCGCGACGTCAGAGAGCCACCCCGCATCCGTAGGACCATGAGGGTGCCAAGTAGTCTGACCACCGGAATGGCCATGGCTTCTGTGTCGTGCGCCCGCGACGGCAACGAGCCAACGATGATGTGTGTACGTAATCAGTGTCACCATGTGCGCGTGCGCTTGAGAGAACCAAGAAACGGTGCGTGAACAGGGTCTCGGTTTATTAAACCGGTACGCTTATTATTCGTGTATAGTTGAAAACGATTCTCAGACTAGTATAGTAGCACTTCAATTCGCCTTGAGTTTTGTCGATTCCGGGGGCTAATTTCCCGCATCGCACTTTCTGATCGGCTCCTGCTCATGCCAAAGGAATTATTAGCTACACGACGGCCCCCTGGAAGACTATGCTCCTCGGCATGGTCGGCAGGTCGCTGCGCTGCTGGCGCACGTGCACCTCGCGGGGCAGTGAGCTGAACCCCTCCTCGCCGGAATCGATCGACCTTCACTTCCCAAATCAAGTACTGGGATTCTGCCGAATAACTGAGATCTGCCACGGATAGGGAAATTTGAGTGAAGAAGAAAGAAGACAAGCAAGGTGCTACACACACCTCGGCAGTCTTACCGCACAAACTAGAAGAGAGCAGCAGTGGAGAAGGAGTTTCACCCCTACAAAATTTAGGAACTACCCCTCCTTTACTAAATTATTATCGTCATTGACTTTTTTCATGATGTTAGATCATTTTTCTTATTTAAAAAAATTCAAATGCAAAAAGTTATATGCTATATTTAAAGTTTCTTTAGTGATAAAACACATTCCAACAAAATATATAATCTTTCTTAAACTTTTTATGAATAAGACAAATGATCAAACATAATGTAAAAGTCAACAACGATAATAATTTAGTAACGGAGCAATATATAGTCTTCATATTTTGGTTCTTATAGGATGGTATATGTAATGAACCCAATAGAATGCGTAGGATTTTGGTGTTGTAAAAGCAGCGGTTTTTATTGATATAACTGATTTTGTGCATGAGAAGGCCTTAGTGGCATCCTAGTGCTTTTACATTGCCCATGTTGCTCTTAGTCTAACTATTAAACATGACTAAAAATGCTAAAGAATATTTGGCTTCTCCCATGATAAAAAAAACCAATTGTATCAATACACTATTTTTTAAAAAAAATAGTGCTTTTGCAAAATATACTAACACACAACTGGTAACACTATTTTTTTAATTTTTTCAGGAAAATACACTAACACACCAACTGATGCAGTTTTATTCTATTTACGACAACACAAGTTGGTGATTGCAGTTTGGGCCAAGAAATTATGAGATTGGTCCAGACTAGACTACATAAACGATACAATCTGCAACTGAGAAAAAGCAAGAGACCTTCTAAATGCATCCCTCTATAAGCCTTTGACAACACACATTGTTTTTTAGATAATGGGAAATAGTACCTGACTTTGGCCTCACTAAGAGGTTACGACCTACTTATTACAAAAGGCAGCTCACTCAGCTGCCACACCAATTGTCATGCCTCTAAAGCTAAACACCACATATAGTTTGAAAAGGAGCATTATTGATAGGAAATCCTATTAGCCCATTCTCAGGGGCATCTTTCATTTTACGTTTTTCAAGTGTGACACGTCAGCTTTTAACTCTTGTTTTGTGAAATGAAAATGCATCTCTCAGTGCACTATTTTATTTCACAGTTTCATATGTTGAATAAGACATTAAATACTTACATAGGTGTACCAATGAGGATTCGTTTTGTCATGCACATGAAAGAAAAAGAGTCTAAACGGTCTTTCATTCTCCTTTCATCAACTTGGAAAGAGTGTCACTACCCTTTCATTCTAATGAAAGACTTCTCTCCTCTTTCATATTAAATATTATGTCATATCATCCTTTTTGCTGATGTGTCACATACTAGTATTAAATGCAAATGAAAGACCCACTGAGAATGGCATACAAAACCTCCATCCATGGTGCGTGAAAATCTGCATTGCCATCACTTCAAGCCGTTGACAAGCAGCCTTCATCATATCTTTGTCTTCTTCACTTTTCTGCAAATGCGTCCAGAAGCGGAGCCAATATTTTGCCCTGTAAATATGTTTTAAGAGGTGTCTTGTCAAAAAATAAGATCATTCCTAGTTAACCAGATAGTCCAACATATAGCTGAAGCACCCACTAACAATTTATATTTTAATTTAGAACTGATTCCATTAAGCCAATTATGAAACATAAAATGCATATCATGAGGTACATGCATGCCAAAGCAAATAAACACCAGCTTCCAAATAAACTTAGCATAATGACAATCGAAAAACAAGTGATGTATTGTCTCATCTTTATGATAAAAACAACATGACTTATTGCCGTGCCAATTACGTCGTGCTAGGTTATCTTTGGTCAACACGTCCCCTTTATCAAATACCACATAAATATTTTAATTTAAGGGGCATCTTCAACTTCCTCGAGTTTTATTGTACACCTCATTACCATTGTTCAACATAGTGTTGTACATAGATTGGACAGAAAAAATCCTGAATTAGTAATATCCCATCTAAACAAGTCTTTACTGTCATTTAGTCTAATATGTACTACTGTAGCCACTAAGTTATGCCAACAAATTAAATTAGGACCAACTAGCATCCTTCGAAAAGAAACATAAGTGGTACCCTATTAAAGACATAAGCTATAGTAGTATTCTTTTTCTGAACAATGTTATATAGGCTTGGGTATTGATCTTTTAAAGTAAAGTTACCTAACCATTTGTCTTCCCAAAACCTCGACTGTTTACCGTTATTTAGTTGAAAGGTACCTAGAGATAAGAAGGTTTCTTTAACTTTCATTAGGCCAGACCAAAATTGTGAGTCCCCTGGTTTCCTTTGTACTTGTGTAATTGTCTGATTCCTTAAATATTTCTTTCTAAGCATATTCTGCCATATACCATCGTCATTTATAAGTCTGAATAACCACTAACTCAACAAGCATTGGTTTTGTACTTCAATATTTTTAATTCCTAACCCTCCCATATCCTTAGGACACCGTTGTTCTTTGGACCAAGCCGCACGACCGGTGGATGCGCAGATGTCGCCACCGCCGGTTCTACCGCCCGAGCGCGTGACCAGGCCGTGTCCAGATCATGCCCGTAGAGGTGACACAGCTGTCGTCAGACCGCACGCCCTCGTTTGCACAAGTGTACCTCCACCACTGCCTAACCTTGCGTCAGCGCCCGCAACAGATGTCGCACCCGCCGCCACTCGAGCGTGCCCCAGTGTTCGCCGCACCAAGAAGAGAAGAACTAAAATCACTGCAAGATCGTCGAGATAGAGAAGAACAATAGTTGCTTTTCTCAAAATCAAATGACGTCAAAGAATAACATTATGGCAAGGTCCTTTCACGGAAGGAATATCCGGATCACCATGTCTCGTTTCTACCTATTAAAGAATAAATATATGGAAAGCTATTTTCTTGCCCACAATTAATGACCAGGTAAGATAATTGTCAGGTGCGGATCACCATGTCTCTTTCTACCTATTAAAGAATAAATATATGGAAAGCTATTTTCTTGCCCATAATTAATGACCTTTGACAATTAATGACCGCGTAAGATAATTGTCGGGTGAGAAAAAGTATTAGAATTCGTGGCAGAAACAACTAATTATAGTGTAACCAGGCGATGTGTAACATTTCATAAGTGGGCCATAGGTTAATCAAACGACCGGTTTTAAACTAACAGGGGAATCCAATGGTTTAGATTGCGGTGGGTAGAATATTTGTGGGTATGAAGAAAACAACAGGAAGTTTATTCTTTAATAGGTAGATATAAGTAGTGGTACTCATACAAATTATTCAGAATTTTTTTCAAGAATGTGGCAGAAGTCAATGAGCACGGTTTGCCTTCTATGTAAAACCTCGCGAGCAAACATATCTCACCGCAGACATATGTAGGAATGGGTTTAAATTTTCCGCTGTAGCTGCCTCAATAGTTTGTTATAACCTTTTAAGGTGGTGCACCACTATTCGTGTTCATGTATTCTCTCTGTTTTTAAATTGTTGACATAGTTGACTTTTTTCATTTCGTTGACCGTTCGTCTTACTCAAAATATTTTTTTCAAATGTAAAACTATAAGTTACGTTTCAACTTTATTTTGTGATAAAATGGATCATAATAAAATATTTGATAATTGTAAACTTCTTTAAATAAGACGAATGGTCAAACGTAACAAAAAAGTCAACGGCGTCAACAATTTGAGAATGGAGGAAGTACAATTAACCGCTATTGCCTACTATAGCCCGATTTAGCTCTGCTATTAGCTGTTTTAGAGACACACCGCTAAAACTTTTAGCTCGCTATTTAAAACGTTGTCCTCAACTTAAAGTGATTCTTTTTATACGTATCGAGTACACTCACGGGAGGTATACGTCATACACAGATCACCATAGAAGCTTTACCTACATGAGGCGCATGCGTCCATTGACGTGGACACGAAGAGTAGGAGTATTGAGTTGCGCATTGGATCGGTGACCGATTCCGGGTACTTGTTTCGCCACCATTCATTCTCGTATCACCTCTTCGGCTAGATTGGAAGATATGCCCCACCGGCCGCCGCTGTTGCAGCACAATCATCCGTCATGTTGGCTCGTTCCGTATAAAAGGTTCTTGGAGTCCGGCAGTCGACATCCGGACGAGGGCAAGACGAACGAGCATAGCGCAAGACGAATAATAAAGCATACCATTTTTATCGTACAAATTAAACTGGTACAATTATTATTGGTGTACTAGTTGAGAAGGATTCTCACATGTACTCTTAACCCTAATCCCCTTTCTCCATATCTTTGTGCTGCTCCGCATGGCACTTTTTGACCAGCTCTTGTTCATGTCAAAATGACATTAGCTCCACGACGCCCGGAAGAAATCAACAACTATGCGCCTTTGCTTGTCGGACATGGTCGATCCGCATGGCACTTTTTGACCAGCTCTTGTTCATGTCAAAATGACATTAGCTCCACGACGCCCGGAAGAAATCAACAACTATGCGCCTTTGCTCGTCGGACATGGTCGACGTACATAGCTGCTGGTGCTGAGTGCTGGCGCATGCATGCATGTGCACCTCCTTGACAGTGAGCTTGAACCCTTCTTGCTGAAACCTGAAACCTGTTACAAATTCTGGTAGACAAACAGACGGGGAAAGGATTCATATCATCTGCATCAACAACTAGGCAATGCAGACGGGGCTATTGTAGCTACATTAGGCGCCTCAACCAACTGTTGGATGTAACCAACAGACTAGATGCACTGCTACAAGAAAAGGTGGAACAGATAAAATATGTGAATAACAATAATATTTACTGTAGCTACAAGAGAACATTTACCTTTTTTTTAGCATTGATTTACCGTAGCTCTCACAAATCATCTGTAGCTCCTCCGCATTGACTGAAGCAATGTAGAGGATAATGAAGCAACATAGAGGATACACATCCACGAGAGAAAGTTAATGGTCGCTTTGGGACAACTTCACCAAAGCATCTTATAATACTATAGCACGGCAGTCGGTAGCTACAATGCTGACCAGAAATAAGCATAAAAAACCCGTGTGTCCAAGGTGGGAGAAAACAACTTTGTGTTACAGTAATTTTATTGTACCTACGAGTGCGATAATATGTCGCATGAGCCGCACCAAAGACACCCTAAATGGTCTCCTCTATTCTTCTATCTTTTTCGTGCACAATGCGTATTTAAGCTAGAGGCTAGTGACCTCACTACAAGAAAACCCAGCTAATGCCACGGATTTAGTCTCAACAACATAATTTTTGTTGCAATACATGGGGTTTATTGCCACGGTTGTCAATGTCGGTTGCAATAGGTCGCTATGTTGCCACCAACTATGTACGGTTGCGATATTAATTTAGGTTGTTGCAATAAGCATGACATATGGCAACTAATATTTATGTGTTGTAATTATAATGAAGTTGTGGCCACGCTTTGTCTAATGGTTGCAATAGTTATCCATGTCACAACGAATACAGGTTGTTGTCATTGGTATTTTTATGTGTTGCAAAAACATATATGTTATACCAACCAAAAAATGGATTGCTGCGATAAGAGGCTTTTATATGGCAACACAAGGCTAGGTTGTTGCAAAAGAGTCATAGATATTGCAACGCGAAACTGCAATATTGCAATATATCTTAGAAATAGCAACAAACACATGAATTGTTGTTATTAACAAGGATCTATTGCAACACTATGTCGTCATTGCCATATACAATTGAGGTTAGTTGCAATAGATAGTTTTGTGGGTGTCTCACATTTTGTCCGTGGACCTTTTAGAATGTTTGTAAGACCTGCCCTCTAAACCATGCCTCTAATTGACCCTCAGTTACCCAAACTAACCGAACATTCATGAGTGCAGGTCCGTGACTTTTGTGCTAAGAGCCTATGTTACGGTTGGCCTGCTCCTTTGCAATTCTCTAATACATGGGTTAAGATAATCCATCGCTAACACATGGGTCAAGTATAACTCTTGGATTTGTTAATGTGTAACAGATTTATATTTTTTAGAGCATTGTTTGTGGCTGGGATCATTTGTTGGATCATCTTATTTTGGGTCAATCAATACAGCATCATATCTCACCAAATCTGTTTTTGCTCGAAACTTCTCTTAATTTGGTAATTTAGCTGTGGCATCTGCCTCTGCCTCAATGTATCCTTGATTTTTGCAACTTTTTAGGCATATGCATACAGCAAACCTGCATTGCTTCTATGGCCTATAGTTGTTTCTTCATTTGCTTAGAAACACTGGTTATTTTGTTCGTTTGTCTTCTTTGTCATCAGCTGTGTACTGGGCCACCATTCATCCAAACTCATCGGGCATATTGGATGTGGCCTAATATGATAAAAAATTATTTGTTGTTGCTGAGACTTGAACCCGAACCTCAACTACAATATGCGGCCTAATATGATACAAGGTGTCTACAACATTTTGGTCAACAACTTTAAAGATCATGAACACAAGGTATCTACAACATTTTGGTCAACAACTTTAAAGATCATGAACATGGACCGGTGGAGTTTTATATGTTGCTTAGAGACTATATTAAACTGTGATGTAATAATTGACTTTGTTTGGTTATTGATGGGATTGCTATCTTTTTACTGGGTTGTAAAGATTGAATGATGGATGATATGATAATTAATATATATATTGCATAAGTCTCTATTGTGGATTTATTATGTCGCATTGCACATTTAATATTCTTGAATCATATGGAAACCAACATTATTGCGTTGCGATACCCTTAGAGCATATTGCAACCATTCTAATTGCATTGCCATTTTCAGTTAACATATTGCGACGACCATTATTATGTTGCCATAGCATCTACATATATAGCAATGACTCATAACTCGTTGCCATACCCATATGCATATAGCATCAACCGATACTGCCGTTGTGATAAACCTTCATGCATATAGCAATGACATATACATCGTTGCGATATTCTCTAAGCATATAGCGACACCCTATATTGCGTTGCGATACTCGTCAAGTAAATACCAACGACTCCAAATTCATTGGGATATCCTATAAGCCTATTCCAACATCATGGTCTTTATTACTACCAACATGTCATGTTGCCAATGCTAGGTATTGCTACACAACAATTATGATGTAATAGTGCTTTATGGCAACTATGAAACATTGTTGCAATAACCACTATAGCAACGACGACCGTGGTTGCCACCACGACTCATGCAACGCCCAAGATCGTTGAGTTTCACTCCTCTCGCCACGCTCGCCTTCGTTGGTATAGAACATCATTATGGCAACGCTTTACAATTGTGATGCGATATGCTATTGCATCGGGGGTACTAGCAACGCCTACCAACGCCACGATTTGGTTGCATTACCTCGATATGGCAACGCAAATGACCTTATTGCAACGACTTTGCCCTGTTGTGCTAGGCTACTTCTCCTGTAGTGCCTATTTATAGACTCCACCTCCGGACATTACAAATTATGGTCTATCCTCTATTCTTCTATCATTTTTGTGCACAATGTGTATTTAATTAAGCTAGAGGCTATTGACCTATTTATAGACTCCACCTCCACACATTACAAATTATGTCTGTATTTTGGAATACCGTAAGACTCATGAACCATGTCACCAACCATGATCATACATATCAGTTTGTTGAGTCCAAAATATATATAGTCCCTAGCGCACATGTGTGAGTCATGTGCCACGATTAGATTGTTTATGTGTGGATAAACAGCCCGTAGAGCTGATCCTAGAAGACAAATCCAACTATTCCATTATGTTATATCCAAGTTAAATATGTAGGTACATGAACAAAATTTCAATAGTCAAAAATTCCTTTACCATTTGAGCAAAAATATTATCGGTACCTTGAGTACATGATTTCCTTATGACAGAAATTCCACATCAACAACCATTTTCCATTAGACTAATAATATTAATTCCATGTTGAGTAATATAGAAATAACCATAATATGAATATATTGATTAATATTGAAGACATATAATTCCAACAAAACCGACCTTTACACCTCAAACGGATCACCTTGATTTCTGCCGATACCGGGTGATTGGGATCTATGATATACGGAGTATCTATCACCGATAGGAAGGGCACATATGCATCGGCGGAGGTCAAAAAATAATTAAGGTGTGGCCAAACGTGTATAGACATGCCATTCGTTTTATCTTGGTCGCATGGTGATAGAGTGTTTCACTAATTGAATCCCGACGCTCATCCAATCCAATACTCTAAGCCGCCTTCTTCACCCTAATTTGTGCTACAATATTACTAGAAGCAACTTCTTTATACTAGTTTATGACGTTTTGTGAATAAAGAAAGAAAGAATAGAGATGTTCCATAGCTAAACAAGGTATGGCGATGGCCAGATCTTGCCATATTGGGTCCTCCGCCACTACACATATGGAAACTCGAAGGAAGAAGAAACGAGGCAATTAGTGAGGAGTAGCGAACCAACTCCTAGCTCTCGACCTGACTGAAAAATTATTAGGGAACCAAACTTTATTTCCATCATGAAACAAAAATGTCGTCGGTACCTCACTGAAAACTTAGTATAGCAACCAGCAAATGAATAACTGATATAACGAGTATATCTAAGCTATTACACACGCTAGATTATTGATTGGTCACGCTGCCGGCGAAGCTGAGTCCAGATCCTTGCAAAGCCTCCTCCACGACCGTGTCCACCCTCTCTGCCATGTCCGGGTTCAAGTGATTTCTCCAATCCCCAATCTCTCCCTTGCGGAAGTAGGTCTCATTCTTCAACGCCAAGCTGTTATACCCATGCTTATTTACCTCCATGCTCTTTAACTCTTTTAGGCTGCATAAATCCACAATGGCATCTATAACACCTCCCTCCTCCTCATCCTTGGAAAAAGGGCATCCCATAAACTCTGCTAGCCTCTTCAAGTTGCTAATAGGGTCACACAACATCTCCTCGTATTTGAGGAACAACACCTTGTCGGGGCTCTTTGAGCTTTTCTCCCAGATCTGAAGAACGTGCTTCCAGTATGGGCCAAAGAAGGAACAACCCTCACAAAAATTCTCGAATGCCTCCTGGATGGTGTACAAGTGTCCATCAACCACGTGTGGTGCTGGCAACTTCCTGAAGAAGAACCAATCAGAGACTAATACATCTTTGGGATTCCTGCAGATGTACACAAACCGACACCCGGGAACTTCGCCTGCCATGGTTTGAGGTAATAGGAAGTATGGTAGGTGTGTGGCCAACGAGACGTGGTGAACAAAGTGACTGAAAATTATCTAATACGACATCCTTTTCTATATGGCTCTTAAACTGGAGATCCAGCTCGATGAAACTAACACAATCATGGGGGTTGCGGTGACGAAGTGGGTGTTCATTGATAAATGGTGAGTGGGTGACCCGATTCGGTGTTGCAAAGGCAAGCGCCTTGAGCCAAGTGGTGCCGGACTTGGGGTAGCTTGCAACGATGATGTCGCTAGGCCTAGGTCCGAAACGGGCATGGATGTCCGGAATGATTGACATGAAACGCTCGGGCAACCAACATCCGTTATATAGGCGAAATTGTAACCCTAAGCATTTGGTCTCTGACCGGAGGGACGGGATCTCAGCCATGTTACCATTGGCCAACGAAGGCATTGGTGGAACAGTGGCCTGTGGTTCTTCCCGAGTGGCACTAGTGGTAAAAGAAGCAACCATGATGCTATGCATGTATTGCAAGTATGTAATAGGGTTGAAGTGAGTGGTGTGTCTCTATCTCTAGACGTATGGTTTGTTTATATAGAGGCGCTGGAACCAATCGCAAGTCTTAAACATCAAGTGGCACTTAGGCCGGTCTCAATGCGAGTGTCATGAGCATTAAATTTGCTGATATGGCATGAGAGAGAAGAGAGGGAGTGTCATGAGATGAGAGATGAGTGTCATCACCATGACCCTCCACTGGCACGGTTCTTAAGAATTTCTTTTTGGTAATCGTGTGATGACACTCTCCACTCGAGACTGGCCTTAGTTATTAGTTGATGGTGTTGTGGATGAAAGAAAATGCTCTCAATGCACTTTTATTTGTCTTTCATTAACTTAGAAAAAGAGCTCATGCCCTTTCATTAGGATAAAAGGTTTTCCCTATCTTTCATATTAATTTCTTTGTCATATCAACTATTTTTCTAATGTGACAGCTAATTAATGCCATATGAAAGGATAAGCCACTTCTTACGGAACGTGTGATATGTTTCTATATGTTCGCACTACACAGCCGAGGCACCTTGTTGCGAGGTTCAATGGGCCTTTCACAGCAAGCTCCAGAGAGTCATATGTTTGAAGAATCTGAAAATTCACATGAAGGAATTCCAAGGCGCCATAGTTGATACGAGTTGTGATCTTCAAGAATTGAAAGCCCGATGTGCTTACAACTGTGCACATGCATGCAGAATTCCTAGGCATGTAGGGAGTTGACTTCTGCAAGGTTTATTCATGCGCGCAACAACGTGTCTCGGCTGTGCAGTGCGAACATAGAAACATATCACACGTTCCGTAAGAAGTGGCTTGTGCTAGACTGATCAACGAGCCCCCGGAGAAGAGCACAAATGGAGGAGCTTTTCAAGCAGCTTTCCGCACTCGCCGAGGCTTTGACCTGGCGCGGCTGGACGGCGTCCTGCGGCTCTTCAAGCGAGGCGCGCCCATCGTGGGCCGCAGACGAGGCGCCGACGACCACCGACAAGTCTTGGGCTCGGCCGTGAGAAGGTACCGCGGCTCGTCCGACATGGCCGACATGCTGGCTGCGGCCACCGCCCACCGCTGCGGTGGAGATGCTCCAGTACGATGTCAAGCCTCGTCTGGTAGATCCTTAAGTAATCTTAGTGAATTAAATTCACTGGTAAGACATTGTCACTAAAAATGATTGTTTTCAGTGATGAATAAAGAACTACCACTGAAAATCGATAAAAAAAGGGAAAATGTAAATAACTAAAAACCTGCACCTATAGCTGGCCAACGGGCCGGGCCGGGCCGGCACGACACGGACCCGTGACGGGCCGGGCCGTTTTCTTAACGGGCCGGCATGGCCCTTCTAATAAATGGGCCGTGCCGGGCCGGCACGACGGTCCTGCGCCGAAGCCCAAGCATGGCACAACGGACTAAACGGGTCGGGCCGTGCCGGGCCGATCCAAGATTAAAAAAATAGTTTTTTACTAATTTTAATTATTTTTAAATATAGACGGGCCAAACGGACCGTTCCGGCCCGTGAAACACGGCCCGAATAACGGGCTAAATGGGCCAATAGCTAAACGGGCCGTGCCGTGCCAGCCCGACGGGCCTGCGCCTAGGCCCAGGCATGGCCCTCAACAGGCTGTGGGCCGGCACGACCCGTTACCAACGGGTCCGGACCGTGCTCGGGCCGGGCTAAACAGACCGGGTCTAGAGAGGCCCTTTTAGCCCGACTCACTTGGTCGGCTATACCTGCACCATTGGACATTATCCGCTAGTACTCAATCACATGTAAAATAAAAAAAGAACACAGAAAAAGAATGACCTCACCGGCTAGATCGTGGCGGCGTTGCGGAGGGAGGGGCACTGCTAGGCTCACCTCCCTGCCGGAATGGAGGAAGTGAAAGCACCGCTCATCCGGAAAAGAATTCTCTGCAGCCGGTCCGTAAACTCACGCCCGTACAGTTCCGCTTCGATTAATGACACGTGTCCAGTCAAATGAATCTCAAAGCACATCCAAACTGGGCTCCGTTTTAGCCGATCGAGCCCGAATAAGTGACTCGGCTTGGGTTTCATATCTGTGAGAAAAAAAAATTCGAAAGACAACAAAGCTGGCACCATAGACAGCCATGGCATCACGCATTAGGTCCTGTCGACCTCGAGGCTGCCGCATGCCATTGTGAAGCCTCCACCGTCCCTGGCACCAAGTCTGATTGATGAGGATTCACTGAAGATCAAAGCCTCGTCCGAGACAGCCGCTCTCCCGCACTCCGTCCGTGAATCTCCTGCTACCTTCGTTCACCTTGTTCCCTTCAATTTCACTCGACAACCAGTATCCTAAGGAGTCACGATAAACTGTGGATGCTTTCCAATACTAGAGCAAAAATGCAAATCTCGATGGTAGAGCAAATCTCACCTAGCTCACTCGACCGGTATCCATCTTGTTTGAACAATCGCTGCCAAATGCTTTCCAAACTGCCGTGAGTATTTTATTTGCAATTTCAAGGCACGATCTTTTGTGCTTCAACAAAGATGTTGCAGTCATGTAAATCAAAATGCGATTACACAAATCACCATTGCCCAATGCATGAAGTTAATAAGATCGAGATAACCTGGACCTGACAGAGGGAGAGGATTCATATTCGGTGAAGTTAGTTTGCAACAACGAAGATCTCCGTAGAAAACAAGACAAGTGCCTCACAATTGGATGGCATCAGTAGACTATCCATAGTATGGACGTTCACCACAGGCTCAACCTTGCCGCGTCGTTGCCGCTTTCCGCTTCAGTCGATCGGCAATTTTCCACGACCGTCGTCGTGGTGGGTTACGGCTTCGAGTTCTTTGATTGTTTCAATTATTCGATGCGATTCGTTCTTCTCGCGGCAAAGCAGATCAATTTTCCATAGGTCGATGAACCTGACGAAAGCCGCCGACGATTGTGTTGTCTTTTTATTATTTTCTTTCTCACGGAGATTAAAGCCAACATGAGGAGATTAAATCCAAACCGAGTCAGCAAACTTGTTCGGGGCTCGATGGACCGTTCGCTCGGCTGGAACGGAGCTCGTTTCCGATGGGCTTTGAAATTCGTTTGACTGGACACGTGTCAACAATCGAGACGGAACTACACGGGTGTGGGTTTACAGACCCGCTGCAGAGAATTTTTTCCCATCCAACCACCACCCTCCTTGTCGGCGTGGGGTAGGGAGCACAACCACCCTCCTGCCTCCTCATCGACGTGGCGGAGGGAGCATGCCGAGAGAGAGAGAGATGGCTCGGTAGTGAGGTCATGAGAAAAAGAGTTAACTTTTAATATTCTAGGATTAGGATGGAGGGATGGGTAGTTAAGTGCATCTCATCCATATATTTTCATCCAACGGTAACGGAGACGAGGTTTATAGTGGCAGACGACACATACATTATCAAGATTGGCCACTAATATGTTGTATTGTACTGTCCGCCACTATACATCGATTTCCTGTCATTCCGCAGACCACAATAGTGATGGTCATCCAAAAATGACTGTCACTAACGTCCACTGTGCATTCACTGGTAAATTTTCTTTTACAATAGTGTGTGGTCGTAGGTTGCCAGTCCAATGGTGAGATAAATTTCGTACCTTAGTACACGCTTTGGACTGCAACATCACCTCAACCTGTGCAAGCACCCAATGTACTGCGGAGTAAAGAAACGGTGGATGAACATTGCACAAAGGCAGTGTCTTAAAGTGGTACACTTTTTTTATAGTTTTTATGGAACCTAGTATAAGTTACAGTTGAAAAGAAAATATTTTTTCTTTTTTTCCAACTAATAAAAGAAAATAATTCTTTCATGCGAGAGGTGGTTGTCAGAGTGTTGGCAAAGATATATTTTCATAGTTGCAAGCCTCATTGGATATGCGCTCCAAACTTTATTTTTCCATACTTTATTTGTTCAGAAACAGGGTTTTCACTCAGGTTAGCAACTATGAAGAAATATCTTTGCAACTATCACTACTACAATAACACTATATTGTGGCGGGCTAAAAAGGACCTCGCTTGCGAACAGAATAAATGCCACTAAGGTCTTGTCACTATTTACATGCAAAATTAGTCACGGTCTAATAACCGTGACTGCCCGGCCGAGGCGCTTAGCCTAATAGGACGCCGATGACGGTCTAGGGACCGCGATCGGCGCCATTAATCTACTAACAAAAGAAGACGGCCCCAACCGGGACCTGTCCTAGACGCCGTTGCTACGGCGCCATCCCGTCCTGCCGCCGTTTCGTCCCGAGTGCCTCACACCGCGTGTGCTGCGACATGAGGATGGGGTGGTGCCACCGCGGGAGCAGGAGCAGGAGCCGGAGCTGCTGCCGCCGCCGGATTCGCCGCTGGAGGAGGACGAGGAGCTGTTGCTCGGTGCCGCCGTGGGAGGAGGAGGAGCCACCGCCACAGGAGGAGGCGCCGCCGCGAAGAACTCCTCAAAACTTTATTAATACTGAAGCAGGAAAAACTGGCTTAAGAAGACTTTTAGGAGCGTACACAAAGACTAAGAGGAACACCGGAGTTAGCTTATATGCATCTAGTGGTCGGAGAAAGGATGTGTCGATCGGTATAACACCGAAGCGATATTCATTGTCATCTTAACCCTAGCTTACTTGACACTTTAAACAAATGGTAATCGTTGATGAAAGTGCATCTAGGCCCCTAATTATGGTTTTGAGTGATTGACGTCAATACAATTAAAAAGGACTAATATTCTAAATGAGCTTGTGCGCAGTGCTTATCTAAAATACAATTGAGAGCAAAGAAACACAAAAAGGAAGTGGACATATTCACTCATATGTGCAAGATTTAGAAAATGGATCACTCATGCTCAAGATCAAGCTATGAAGCGTTTTATTTATGTCTTGAGTATAGGAAACACCGTACTATCAAGAGGGACACACAAGTGTGAGGTGTGAAAAATGAAAGTGCTCAAAACTCCTTCCAAAACACAAAATACACATAGAGTCGGACATATCCGACTCACTCGGATTTTGGACTCGGACTCCAGAGAGCTAGCCAAAGAAAATACACATAGACTCGGACTTATCCGACTCGGTCGGACAGAGAGTCGGACTCCGGAACCGTGGCACGCAATTGAAACCCTAGGAGTCGGACAGTCCGACTCCGTCGGACATATCCGACTCTCCAATGTACTCGGACATATCCGAGTTATGTCGGATTTACTACTCGGACTCCGGAGCCAAAACCACTTTCTCGAAACCCTAGAAGTCGGACTTATCCGACTCACTCGGACTTTGTCCGAGTCGGATCCGAGCCAACGGCTCTTTTGAGTGCCCCGGCTATAAAAGTGGACCTCGTCCATTTTTGGCCGGTTAGCATCTCCCACACTCTCAAAAACACTCCCAAACTCACTCAAGCTCTCCTCTTCTTCAAGTTTGATTCCCCACTCCAATCCTTGGTGGATTTGTGAGAAGATTGAGGAGAAAATCGTTGAGCTTCATCTCCATCTCAAGAGCACTTGATTCTTTCCATCGCCGGTACTTGTTGTGTTTGTTACTCTTGGGAATTCATCCCCTAGACGGTTAGGCGTTATCCGGCGAGCTCCCAAGCTTGTGGTTGAGACTCGGGTCGTTTGTATTGCCCCTCCCTTCGTGGAGCTTTGATTTAGTGGTTTTTAAGCCGGCCTTTGTGGCGGCTTGACGAGGTTTAGGGTTGAGAGCAACTCGGTCCTTGGTGGACTCCTCAACGGAGACGTAGGCTTCTTGGTGGAGCCGAACTTCGGTGAAAAATCGTGTGTCTTTGTGTCTCCCTTTATTTCTTGCAAATTGATGTGCTATAGCTCTAGGGTGTTCTTGCTTAAATTCCTAGATTAACTTGCATAGGTGGCTTGCTTGTTTGTCAACCTGTAGCCCTAGCTTTCTTGTGTTTCTAGCTGCTTGCTTGTTGCTTAAATTCCGCGGATTTGTCCATCTTGACTCCCGTTCCCCTTTCCGCACGAGGGAGTCGGACTTGTCCTACTCTAGTCGGATATTAGTCCATAGTCGGACTTATCCTACTATAGTCGGACATTTGAGTCGGACAAATCTTTCCTGCGTATTTAATTTCTTAAATTAAGTGATTTTCAGAATTATCGCCTATTCACCCCCCTCTAGGCGACTTTCGGTTGAAGATGAGCAAGACCACCCTATCTTACGAGAGACCCCGATTTATCCTTGTCGAGAGCTATCCCTTAATAGCGCGAGCATCTTAACCCTACTTGACTATCTAAATATGTTGTGTTAGCTTAGTTCTGTCACAACTAAACCACACGCTAGCATCATTAAGTAATCATGATGTGCAGCGGCTCCTACGGCTTGGCTAAGTCCCTACTAACATCCCTCATCTGTCTTGGACGTCATATACGAGTTATATGGGCTTTGGTCACGTCCTCCCTTGCTTGGCCATGAAGTTTAGCTCATATAGATTGAATCAAAGACGGTTCCGTACCTTCCATAAATAGTGTCGATTTAATTTAATCATAACTTTTGCTTCCGAAGTACAAATGAGGCAAACATGGATTCTATCACGCAGCCCTTGAAAAGATCTAGAATTTTGGTATTATTTTGATCTTCAAATTCAGCCGTTTAGATACCCAAAACTGCGATGCCATAATATCTCGTCTAGATTCGGACTCTACACAGCCTGCCTTACGGGACTCATATCTCATAGCTCGGGGTCCAATTAATGTAAATAATATATGTTTCAGAAAGCTCTCGATAATATCTACATTTTTTATGGTCTGATATTTATCAAAATACCATGTCTTGAGCTCCGAAATCACATGACAATGTTGTGTTATTTCTGAACTCCGCGAATTGAACTTTCCTTTCGGATAAACCTTCTAAAAATCCTTAGGGATTTGGCCCTCATGGACGTCTTGAAGTGTCTTGTAGGCTTCATGGACTAGTGGGAAGCCCTTCTTACATGACGAGTCGAGCTTTATGTCGATACTTATCATATAAGAGCTATTTTATCATCTTTTTACCTATTTCCGTACTATAGTACTAAAATGGCACTACATGTGGAAATCATCAACATTAAAAGTAAAACACATGATTATGATGAGAATATGGTATGATGTTGATAGTTTTGGGCATATAAAAGGAGTACCTAGGAACCACCAACGCATACCAAACTAGCCGGAGAGTAACATCGATCCAAAGAAAACTCGATGTGGTGTGGAAGCCATAATTGTCATGAGCCGACTTCTAGCATTAATATCATGGACTTGACACAAATGTTCTATGATCTCCTTGTCCGCCAAGGCCCAAACACACCTAGCCATGCTGTAGTCAATCAAAGAGTGTGTCCGTTGAGTCACGCGCTCCACAAAGAACACGCATGTCACTTGTAGACTCTTGTTGTGTTGTGCCGGAGGACATCACTAGATGGTAGGGAGTGTTTCGCCAATCTCCATAGAAATATCCTAATCTTGGACGATACCTTCGTCCGCCATAGCTTTGTGCACTCCTTCACGTTTGCTCATGTATTTGATGGGCCAACTATGTTCTCATCACAAGCCACTTCGCCTCTCTACATTTCACCGGCATCCTATAAGTCGACCTCACGGACAAGAAACCATTATTCTCGTAGTGCCATGACTAAAGATCATATTGGCGTCTAGTGCACAACGTTACACCGAAAGTTGCCCGAGAGGGGGGGGGTAATGACGGAACTTCCGTCGAGTGCGATGAGGAAAGGCTAGGGATTGACACAAGAAAGGGAATCTCACGATTCCACTTGAATTAAAACTTTCCTTCTTGCCTTGAGAGTGTTGTACCTGCAGGAATTTAATAGACACATAACACACAAGTAGATCGGGTGATATAACACCCGAGAAGGAAAACAAACAAGCACACAATAAAACAAAGAAGAGAGGCACGGGAATTTTTTACCGAAGTTCGGACCCCTCACAAAGAGGTTCCTACGTCTCCGTTGAGGAGCTCACAAAGAGCCAGGTTTCTTTCAACCCTAATCCTTCCAAGTGACCACAAAGGTCAAACTTGGTTTTCTTCTTCTTCCTTCGATTCTTTTCCTTGCGGAGGCGGATCACAACCTTCACAAACTTCCCGAGGCTCACCACAAGCTTGGGAGCTCTAGGATGACACCTAGCCAATCTAGGAGAACGAATCTCCAAGAGTAACAAGTGAAAACGAGATTAGTTGCTAAGGGAAGATGTGCTCTAGGTTAGGGTGATGCTATCAAGCTTGGAATCAAGACTGGAGCTCTCTCAAATGGCCTTGGATCTCAAAGGGAATGGAAGGGAGTGAGAGAGAGAGCTTGAGCAAGATTTGTGAGTTCAAAAAGCACCAGCGACTTTGCTCACGGGTTGGTCAAAGCTATATATAGTGTGGGCTCTCAAAGAGCCATTGCTAGGTCAATTATTGGCCTTGACGGAACTTCCGTTGGTGACGGAACTTCCGTCACCCCATAAAGTCAAAGGCGAAAGAAGCAGGACGGAACTTCCATCGAGTTGGGACTTCCGTCCCAAACTCTCCGGAATGGACGGAACTTCCGTCGGAGAAGATTTGAACGGGAAACGTTCCGGGACGGAACTTCGTCTGATCCGGCACTTCCGTGCCAAACTTTCTGGAACCGACGGAACTTCCGTTCTAGGAGGTGGAAAGTGGAAATAGGTTTGCTTTTTGATCTTTGGATTTTGGTGTTTTGGTTCCAAGTTGTTTGAAGGTGGCTAGAGCACATTCTTCCTCGCACGTAAGATCGTTTCACCCTTCTTAATAGTTTGGCACACTATACTTAACATTCAACAAGCTACAAATCTAAACTTGAGGCTTTTGCTTTTGAGTACTTTGATCACTTTTTAATTGAGGGGTTCACTTTCTCAATAACACATTAGAGTTTTTAATTCTTTGTCATTTATCACCAAAATCCACTAGGGGTCCTAGTAGTAACTATTGACTCCACGTCGAGTGGAGTAAAAAGCGTTGTAGCTTTTGTCGATCCCAAGTCGGCCCGATCATGTCAATTAGCTCGCAAAGTCGTTGGGGTCGATATTATTTGACATGTTTGTTTTCTTGGATAGGGAAATGAAGTGGGTTGGGGATAGAGAAATAGGAGACCCATTTCAAACACATCTCAACCAGGTGGGTTTACATTGGGAAATGACGTCTAGATGAGCATGCCCATTAACTTGGACAGAATTGTTGCCATCATCGTAGCTTGCGTGCTCTCACACCTCTCCACCGCTTCGGACTCGCCTACCACCGGCTACTATCAATTCCACCCTACCCATGCCGTGTCTCGGACTCATGCTCGCCCGTAACCGCCGTTCTCTTTGTTGCCTACTTTAAAGCTCACAAAACGCCTCGCTTCTAACTTGGATCGGGCGTAGTCCGTGACCGATCGTGATTCATGAGCAGTAGCTTCAAACTTGTGGCTATTTTTTTCATTTTGGTTCTTCTTGTCCGGTTTCCGGTTATGCGTCTCCGTCGAGCAACCAGACACTTCGATCCATCTCCGACAACCGATGGTACCCATTGAAAATGAACATGTTAAACATGTACGTATTTTGGTGCTTGTTGGTTCCATCGTTACCACAACCTTGCTGAGGACCCCCACCAATTGTTGCTTTCTTGCGCCCGATTGCTGCTTAATGGATATTAGGTTAGATTTGTGACTTTTTTAGTTTGGTCATAAGAAAATATATCCAAAGTAATTTTAACATTACATTGTTGACAAGACCTTTCGGAGGGGGGGGGGGAGCCCGAGCCTCTCACCGAGGGTCGGTGGGCGGGACCATAACCGCATCGGTGGCCTTCAACCCTCTCTCGTGACCCCCACCCACCTTGCCCTCGCCCGAGAGGGTCACGAGCCAAAAATCTACGTCACTCGCGAGGAAGACGACGACATGGCCATTCTCCGTAGCGCACGCCCCCCCCCCTTCTCACCTTCGGTACACGGTGGTGGGCTCCGACCGCTCCCTCACGGGATTCGACACCGGCATGCCCGAATCTACTGGAGGGAGGCCATATGCCATGCCGTCAACTCCTTTCGGGCGGCCCCCAAACGGACCTAAGCGGCGGCATCCATGGCCCACCACCACCCGCCATTCACCCCCTCCCTTTCCTCGCCTTCCGGCAAGGGGCCACGCTCTACGACCGCCTCGCCTTTGGATCCGGGTCGATGTCCCCGACTCTACAAGGAGGGAGCCCACACACCCCGACTTCAAGGCGGCCCCATACAAGCCCATGCGAGCTCGCGACGGGTTGAGTATTCAAGTGCTTGTATTGTATGGCACGGATCGCATAGTTGCGGGCTACACCTCTACACAGGCTCAACAACGGTGTTACGGTCCGGGTGGATGTGATCTAGGTTTAGCAAGGTGCGCTGTCACATCATGCAAGGTGGAACGCCTTCGGTCGAAAAACTAGCCTAGATTTACCGGTGCCCACAACGACTACAACCTAAGGCATCATTCTCCTTCTTGAGGCACCGTTCGAAGTTTTCCTCTTTAAGCAAGACTACACAACTTTTGGCTGGTAGCACATCGATCGTGTTGGTGTCTCTACCCCCCCCCGCCCTCCTTAAGGCGTCAATGGTGGTCGTAGCGACCATTTTCATCCGTTGAGTTGATCGATATTGACGTGATCGCTCTTCGGGAGTTTTGTCTCGCTTGTGACCCTTCTCCCCTTATGTGCTTGGTGATGGCTTGAAGTCTTGGACTTGTTGTCGTCTTCGACTATGGTTTGGCAAGTGTTTGCTCTCGACGCCTCTACTTCGTCACCGACTCTATTGCTAATGGTGCCTCCTATTATGTGGATTCCTCCCTATACAAGGCTAGGGATGGCAACGGGTACAAACCCGTCGGGTTTTAGTCACCCATACCCACACCCATCATAATTAAATTATACCCATATCCATACCCATACCCGTGACGGGTCGAAGTTTCACCCCATACACATACCCGTCGGGTATTCGGGTACCCATCGGGTTTTTATACCCATGATACTTCAAATAAACTCTTGACACTTCGATAAATTTTAGCAAATTAATAAGAACTTTGGTCATGCACATACACAAAATAATATCAAATATTTATCTCGTAAATTTTTATAGTGTTAATAGGACATTAGAGTTACAACAAAATAAAAAATTCACGTTATTAATTACAAATAATATACAATTGTCGGGTTTACGGGTACACGGGGATGGGTTTATGGTTCCCATATCCAAACTCATGTACCCATCGGGTACAAAATTTTACCCATTTCTATACTCACGGGTACGACATATGTCCTATACCCGTCCCCTAATAGAGTTTTTACCCATCGGGTTTCGGATATTGGGTACCCATTGCCATCCCTATACAAGGCGTCACAGGGTGGCTCATCGGGACCGGATGCTCGGCATCCTGTTGGCCGACTGTTTTGTCCTCCAAGTATTCGTGCCCTTGTTGGAAAGTGGAGAGGGACAAGAGGGAGGCATAGCTACAACTGGTAGTGCGACGGTGCAATTACACGGTGCCCCATGGTGGAGACTCGCATGTTGCTTGGTGGTGACTTCTCGCCGACCATTGGTGGTTGGCTCGTTGCCCTCCATTGGTGTTAAGATTACAACTAAGCAGTTAGGCATGCAGTGGTTGTTTCTTCTCTTACTCTGTCCATGCGATGTTCTTTTCTTGGTGTAACAACCAATTTTGAGGTGCCCATTAATAAAAAATGGAATATGAGGTGGGGGTCCTCTTCCCGTTGACATTCAGAAAAAATCCTATTCCCTAAGCCCAATATGCAACAAAAATGGAAAGAATTTCTCTAACCTCAACCTGCCTCTTCATATCCCGTCACATTTTTCCCATCAAAGTCTGCACCCAAACACCACCTATATCTATATATGTCTATACGTAACTTGCTCGTGTCTACGAACATTTGGGATAGAAGTGTGTGATGTTCGTTCAGCTGCGCGCATGTTATACTATAGAGAGAAGAGGAAAATCAAATTTTTAATTATTATCATTAGAGGGAAGAGAATATCTGATTTTCAGGACGATGGAGAACATCTAACGACGGTGAGTCGGTGATAATTGAGATTAGGCCTGAGCGTTCCGTTTTACCCGAACTTTTGGTTTGATTAGTTCGGTTTTTTGAAAGCTTGGTTCTCTAAAATTAATACACGAACTAGTGATGGTTTTTTAGATACCGAAAAGTTTGGGTACCTAAATTTCGGTTCGGTTTTCGGTTATAACCGAACTACCCATACTTTTGATCACCTCACAATAAAACTCATAAAAAATATCAATCTGTCACTTAGCATCACAAATAAACTACTAATTAAGTTATGAAATATCATAGTATAGTGATAAACTTTCTAAATTATGACTCAAAAGTCGACTAAAAAATATAAACGAATTTAAATGGTATAAAACTCATGTATGAGCTATATGTTTGGGTAGTTTGGATACCTGGCACTAAGATCCGAAGTTTAAATTAAAAGTTCGGTTAGTTAGATTCCCTACCCGGTCTACTAACCGATATCCGGAATTTCGGTTTTTCGATCTCGGCTTTTTCGATTTCGGTTATTATGTTTTTTGAGACAAGGGTATCGATTTTTATACCCACCTCTAATTGAGATAGTCGGATAAGCCCAGATTGGTTTACCTCCAGAACTAGAGAAGGCCCAGATGCAACCCAGAAAGCAAAGTGGTGGCCTGGTGGGTGCCCATTGATCCAGCCCATGAGCTCAACATGGCACGGGACATGGAAGCCCAACCGACCGGTCAGTCAGCCGGCGCGCGCGCCTACCGGTTCCCACGAAGGCGGAAGTTTGGGCCCACCACCTACCTACCCACGTCACGTGAAAGCGCGGTCGCAACCGTCTTCCCACCGGATCGTACGTGTGCCCGCGCGCCGGCTATTCCCGCCGGGTAGGGCCCACAAGTGAACGGCAGCATACCACGCGTGGCGTCACTTCTCTAATTATCAAGCAACTGAACGCTGGACCCGATGATCCCCGAGACCTACTTGGGGCCACCTGTCATACATGCCCGCGACCGGCTAAAAGAGAAAAACAGCAGAAGACCAGGTACACCGACCTAGAGAGCCTCCCCGCGAGTCGTTTCACGATCTCGTGGGACCCATGAGCCAGCGTCTCGTGTGCTGGCTTGGGGTACGCGTAGCGTACAGGAGAAGGCGCCTTTCCTCGAGGTGCGAGCACGACTCCCAGGCCCAGCCCACTACCGGGGGAAGCGACAAGCGAACGGGCGCTTCGATTTTTTTACAGAAGCATCTCTTTCTCCCTTCCTTTCTCTCTCTTCCCTCAGTCTCTCTCTTTCCCTCTCGCTCGCGGATCTGAACTCCTCCGAAAAAATCGTACCCAAGAGAAACCCTAGCTCTGGAGGTTTTCCGCCGTGGCGCCTCGCCGGAGACCTCCGCCCGCCGCGGCTGCCGACGCCTCGCCCTCCTCCTCCCCCGGAAGACCGGCGACGATGCGCCGCCGCGCGCCGGGGGCCCGCCGGAGGCTGCCGCCGGCGTCACCCCGTGCGAGCAGGCCAGGAAGGCGCTTTGCGTGCGCTCGCCGTTCGATGGGGAGGAGGCGGTCGGACGGGACCCCTGGCTGCCCTCCCGGGTCTCCAGATGGGCAGCCGTGGGCGACGTGCAGAAGAAGCATAAGAAAGGTCAGCCGCCACAGCAGCAGCCGGAGCCAGCAGTTGCCGTGGAGCATCAGCCGAAAGTTCCTGCTGGTTCCAGGGGCTTTTGGGACCAGATGGAGCCATATTTTCGCGAGTTCACATCAGACGATTTTGAGGAATTACTGACGAAGCGTCAGTTCAGTTCTGGCCAGATCGATCCGTGTTTCCTCATACCTGTCGTGGGCAGTGGCAAGGAGTTAGTTGAGAATCTCGATCCAGCAGCTCCTTGTGTGGCTGATGACAACCCGGATATGACCTTGAATTTGGGCACGCATAATGAGTTGGAGAGCAACGGAGTGCAAGAAATGCAGGAGAGGTCGAATTTTATTGGAGGCTGTGTGGAGTTGGTTTGTAAAGATGTGAGTAACCAAGAGAACTGTGATCAGGATATGCAGGAGGTGATTGTGCAGCAAGAGGAGGAACCAATTGAAATTATGTTAGATCAAAGCAAGACCGAGAGCACTGTTTTACCAGAGTGCATAGAGGATTCTGGAACTTCTTTGAATTGGCTCCTAGGAGTGAAAGGGCGGTTTGTTCTCACTTCTGAGCGCCCGAACAAAAAGAGGAAACTCTTGGGTGCAGATGCTGGGTTAGAACAGCTTATACTGCTGCCATCATTGGAAGGTGAAGCTGGTCCAGTTTGTGATGTGTGTTGCCTGGGAGAAAGTGGTGTCACATCTAACAGAATGCTTCAGTGCAAGAACTGTGAGATATCTGTGCATCAGAAGTGTTATGGTGTGCATGTTGTACCAGATCGCTCCTGGTTATGTGTTTGGTGCCTACGGAGTATCGAGATACCACGTAGGTTGACACGAAGCGATGCATGCCGCACTGTGTCAATGCCTTGTGTGCTTTGTCCAAAGGAGAAAGGCGCTTTGAAACCTTTTAAAAGGGATCCCGGTCCATCTGCAGGCGGAGGAAACCAAGAATTTGTGCATTTATTTTGTAGTCTTTGGAGACCAGAATTTCTAGTAGAAGACACAGAATCAATGGAACCTGTCACCAATATAGTAGATACACAGGAGAATCACACAAAGTTGGTATGCAGCCTTTGCAAGATGATGCATGGCGCATGTGTCCGCTGTAGCCACGGTATGCATTTTTGCCTCATTGCACAATTATCAAATTAAGCTATATGTATGGCCTTTTTCTGAGAATTGCAGTCCTTAAGTGCAACAGAGTCTATTATAAGTATGTTTGTGTGCGAGTGTCTATTTTCTGACTTTCTGGACAGCCATACTTAACTTGTTCTGTTTTACCTAATGTTGTTTTATCTAATTGGAATGATGACATCCCTTTCACTTTAATTATTTCCGTTTTATGACGTCTCAACTGCTTTTTTAAATTGCAAAATCACCATAAAAGGTGGGAGTTGTAGCAGCAACAATGCAATGCATGAGTTAAAATTAGGCATTGAGCCTTTTAAAGGTTATACTAGTTGATAATTAGATTGTTACCACTCACAGGCTGTTTCTTCCATCCACCACACCTTCAGATATTGCACAATCCGCTGATTGATTAGGTTCTTGTCAGATATAGCAAGGCTTTGGGATGTTATCGTTCTAGATATAGCTGTTGTTTTTAAGGAGTTAGACTCTTGGACCTTCATTTCATCATTTTTCAAATTCATTACCTGAAGTTTTTTTTCCATGTCATTAAATGAACTAGCATTTGAGTTCTGTTACATAGATACTTGGTTATTGCCACCAATTGAATTGAAAATGCAAGTTGTCCAAAAAAAGGAATAAAAGGATAGAGGCTTCATGAATAGCAGAGGGCCAGCTAAGTCTTACTATTGGAAATACTGATTGGATTTCGTGAAATTGAGGCTATGTGACTTACTTCTGAGCACTGTGTCATGTTGTTGAAAATATCTCTATTACTTTAGATAGCACACCATTTTTTAGTTGTTCCGAGGATAGAAGTGCACATCAATTTCTTTTGCTTGTTCTGAGGATTGATTGCCAAATCAAATTGGATAAATTATGTTGTCCTGATCCTCTTTCTTGAAAGAAGCTCAAAATCTAACTGACTCTACATGATTGAGTTGGTACTATTTCTATTCAATATCGTAATGTGTATTTCGGTGTGAAAAGTCTTGAAAACTGTATTTTGACCAAATTTTTCTTAAGAGTACAAGTTACTGTGAAGCCGATATCCAATTATATGACTTGAAAATATAGTTCTTTTTATGCCAATTTTTTACACTAGAAATTCTGATGGTTTATCAAAGTTGTTGGTCAAACCAACAAACTATGACTTGCTGGATTAGAATACTTTTTATAAAAGTTGCAGAGAGTGGTGACCTGATTAAACTCAATGTGCATGTGTGCAATGGTACAATTTTGATACTTTTTTGCATGATGGCTATGGATTTAGTGTACTGAAGTTAGATAATTGTCCCAAAGTGTGAATGCTACACTTTGAAAGCTGGAAATATCCAATATGTATTTTGCCTTCTGGCCAAGTAGTTTAGGGAGTTTTGAGATAATAGGGATGTAAACAAAGCTACACTGACCCTGGGAAAGCTTCAATCTGTTTTTAAAATACACCTTGAACATTGAAAATGGTAACTATGTTCAGTCTGGTTCTGTTTTGTTTTGGTACTATGTTTGACTTACATGACGTTCGTCCCTCCGAAACCTATCCCATAGCTTTATGTGCCCTTTCGTATTGTTCTTTCTCTGTTCAACTATTGTATTTCGCCGTATCAATACTAAGGCCACATTTGGATTGCAGGAGTATATTTTCTAAATGCTGTAAGACTGAACTATTTCCTGACATCCCTTGGTTCCAAACAGGGCCTTGATGGGACATATTTCAGATTAAATTCTTTCATCAGATGACTGTCTTCCTAATGCCTTCTATTTTGTGAACAGTATTTACCTTACAATGCATTCATTATATGGTTATTATGTAAATGTGATTTTCAGGAGCATGCAGGACTTCTTTCCATCCGATATGTGCAAGAGATTCAAAGCTTCAAATGGAGATATGGGGGAGGTTTGGACATGATAATGTTAGGCCATTACCGTCTACTCTTCTTAAATTGTTGGGCCTCAGGTGATTTGCATATACCACTTTGCTTATTGCTTATTAACTATTTGTAGGTTGAGATGCGAGTGTTTTGTACTAAGCATTCTGCACAAGTTGACCTGCATGATGGGAAACTTGCCACTGGGAAGGAACAGCAAGTGAGGTTCACATGCAGTAACAAGGACAAATTCATGAACGATAAAGTCACTACTAATTCGTGCAGCCTAAGCAAAGCTCAGAATTTGGAGGTGTTCACCTCTCCATCTACTGCTGGAAGCCTAGAAAATCAAGAATCTCCAACCACAGATATGGTGGTTGATCAGCCCATGATAGATGGAGTTTCTGGTAGCAATTCAGGAGATGTTTCTGGAGTCCTTAGGAAGGTATGATAACACAATGACAGAGTAGCAGACAATGTATGTACTTGTTTAGTTAATAACTGCATTTTGTATTTGCACTGACTGCACAGCTAGTTGACCAAGGAAGAGTTAGTGTTGGTGATATAGAAACAGAACTGGGTCTTCGTTCAGAATCATTGGAATCTGCTCTTGAGGTGATTTAAAGTTTATTTTTTATTTATTCATAATGGCTTCTTATGTGCATCTACCAGATGCTTTCTTTTTATTAATATTAATATGTTTCTGAAAATTGAGCACAGGTAATGTTAGAAAATTATTGTTTATTGTTTATAATGAAATCTACAATTCACTGAAAAGCATTATTTATCGGCTATTGTCATTTTAACTCTGGAATTCTTATTGTTATATGCATAGCTCTATGGTGTTGTTGATCTTATCACAAGATTCATTTAAAAATGTATTGTGCATTTGCAGCCTGAAACGACTGCCTTCTCCCCTGGTCTGAAGTTGAAAATCATCAAGTTGCTTCAGAAGATTCCTTCTGTTCAAGTAAAGTCTCTTGAAGAAGGTTCTTTATTGCCGCAAGGTAACAAACTAAAGTATCTAGGGTAACTAAGATCCGTGTAGGCATTATTTTATTGTTTGCTTGTTGATCATAAATGTGAAACTCTGATTTCGTAATGCTCTTTGTTGGTTCAGTATTTCTAATGGAAATAGTAAGAGGTCATCCTCACAATCTACCATGGTTGTGGCTGACATGCTGTTGTTTGTTAAGTTTGTATAAGATTCGATAACTTTATTTAGTGAATGTATTATGTTCTTGATTTGTACTCATGCTTTACCATTTAACTTTGGATAATGGTGCTTCTATCTTATTACTTGTTGGTGCATGTTTGGTATTTTGTCTTTTGGTAATTGTGTTGCCCTTTAACAAATTTTACACTTACGGAGACATTTTTTTGTTTCTTCACACACAAGTGGAGTCTTAAGGTAAGATTTTATAGGGATGTTACCACACATCACATGTTAGAATTTTTTGTCACTATTTTGGTAGGGAATGACATTTAATAGTATGTTAATCTGTGCGATACAAACATATATATGAAATATAATGACAAAACTCATAATATAATTTTCGACATGCATCAGGGATGCCAACAAAAAAGACAAGTTGTATCAAGGGGTGAATTTAACTAAATGATACTGTTTTTGTGAGTGAACTGAACCAAACAATAGTTTAAGAGGTTATCCGGACTTTGGCTATACTTGAGGGGAGTAAGTTGGACTTTCTCCTAAAATAAAACCTGGGATTCAGATTTCTAGTTAACCCTTTTTAGAGGGTCCAGCATCCTGTGGACTGAAGTCACATCTATTTTCTGCTGGCCTGTTGAAGCCTGAATCATAACAATTGGCCTTTTTTTGTGTTAACTTGGTTTTTCTTTTGGCATCGTGATCAGGAACTCTTCTTACAAGTGAAAGTAAGAACTTTAACAATGCAAAACTGCACTCAGGACATGAGGAAGACATCTCTTCATTTGATCCTCGTTTTCCCCAGGACGATAGTGATAATAAAGGCCAGGATGATTTGATAAAAAAATTTTCTTACAGTTCTTATGATTCTGATGCAAACCAAACTTCTTGCCGACATGTGCTCAAGTATGGTTCTAGAAACTTTGCTACCTCTCTTTGTGCCTGTACGTATGTGCCAGTGCATTCTTTAGTTCAAAATAACTTAATCTCATTTACACCCCATGTAGTATTGATGGTTACCAATGCTATGTTCATCCGTCCATTGAGGAAAAATTGAAAGATTTATTGGGTGATGATTTCTGGGTAAATGAACAAGCCAATGATTATCATGGTAACTTCCTACTACCTTGTCATAATCGACCAGATGATATCCTGTGCAAAGTTAACTTCTTTTGCCAAATTAACCTCATGATAAATCCTTTTTGTCAGCAAAACTTGGGCAATCATCGGACAGAGCTGCTACGGATCAAGTTCGTATATCAAACTCTTCATATATTCTGGAACATTCACCTGACGATGAAATAGAAGGGGAAATAGTTTATCTACAGTCCAACCTACTCAAAGATGTTGGCACTGTTAAGCAGAGATATGGTAAGGGCACTTACTTTTTGTTAAATGCATTTTCATTTCTTATGCAGAAGTACTCAGCAGTGCTGGTGGCTATCGTATTTAATAATTGCCTTGCTGCTCTCCAGTATAGCAGATTGGCCATCACAATGCAAATGAGCTCCTTAGTTGAGTTATTTAAATATTCAATTTTCTGAGTGGACATTTCAGTTCTCCTTATATCTTGCAGAAGAGTTGATGCTCAAGGTGGTCCAGAACATTTCTTATGAATTGGATTTTTTTAATAAAAGAAAATGGGACCACATCATTGTGAATCAGTTCCTTCGGGATTTGAGGGAAGCTAAGAAACGCGGGAACTCAGAGAGGAGACACAAGGAAGCTCTAGCGATCCTATCTGCCACTGCTCCTTATGTTGCATCGACCTCACGAAGTGTAGCACTGAGGAAAGAGACAGAAAATATTCCATCTACCAAACAAGGGGTATATATGTTTTTTTCTTGCTAATTTAATTTATGTTATTCACACTTGTTTTTTCTTAAAAAAAAACTCTTGTATATTCAGGTTACGCCCAGAGTGAATGCTGGATCCTCAAGAGTGAGCCAACTGTCATCAAGAGTTGTCCATCTATCATCATTGCCACAAGCAAAGGACTTATCGTCTTCTAACAACAAAGTCACAGAAGAAAGCAACTTTGGTATTTTTGATCTGGCAAAATTCTCCAAAAAAAATGCTTTCCCATGTGATGTATGCATGCGGGGTGATACTGTATTGAATCGCATTTTTGTCTGCTCCAGCTGCAAGGTGCTTTGCATTTTACTGTTCTTGCCCTAAAGCTGTATTTCATCAACTATTAACTCTGCATTTTCTGCAGGCTGCTGTGCACTTAGACTGTTACCAAAGCCTACAGTATCCCACAGGACCCTGGAGATGTGAACTTTGCCAAGAGGATTGTGTTGTATCTGGCAATCAATCTGACTGCAGTCGCGCAAAAGCATGCTCAGTGCGGTGTGGTTTGTGCCATGGAACATCTGGCGCTTTTAGAAAGACTCTGAAAGGGCAGTGGGTCCATGCCTTCTGTGCTGAGGTACTGATTTATGTCTTTTTCATCTCCAAACTGCTGTGTTCCTTAGCTCAGGCACTTGTATAAACCTCTCTAATTTTCCTTAGTGGCTATTGGAGACCACATTCAGAAGAGGGCAACATAATGCTGTCGAAGGAATGGTACGAATCTGTCTGCCATTTAGACCTTTTCTTATACTTATTTTACTTTTTGCGTGGTTATGTATCACAAGTACAGCTGCTGTGAATTATCTATCCATCTTATTTTGAATGTTTGATTTAATACAGGAAAGCCTTCGTAAGGGTAAAGCCACATGCTGTATCTGCAACCGCTGTGTTGGTGTATGTTTGAAGGTTCGAATTCAGATTATATCTTTTACATTTCCTAATCTGGAATGCAAGGTCAATGTGACCTTACTAAATTTTTCTCCTTCAATTGTACAGTGCAGTACTGCAGACTGTCAAATAACATTCCATCCTGTTTGTGCTAAAGATGCTGGTCTTTACATGAATACCAAAAGAATCGGTAATGCATTACGACATGAAGCATACTGTGGCCAACACAGCATCGAGCAAAGAAAGGTAAGAGGGAATTTAAATTGTTGGGATATGTAAATCTCTGTAACTTTCACAAAATTGTGTTTACCCCTGGTTCCAACCTCAACTGTGATTTAACCAACCCCCTCCCAGTTTTTTACCTCTTTGGATTCAAAACGAAGACAGTTTATCATAGTCTGTGTAACAGGTTCTAGACATGATAGCTTTGAGAACAGTGGCCAAATTTGGTGGGTATCAGATCTTAGCACTGTTGAAGTGTACAAATGAGAAGCCCACCTTTCCCCATGAGCTTAGGCTTTTGGGTGATCTGGTTAGTGCGTAGTAGGCTTAGTAACATGGTATCAGAGCCGGAAGTCTTGTGTTCGAATCCTGGCAGAGACGTATCTTTTATTTACACTTTGCGCCCTCATTTCAGGCTGCACATGAGTGGGTGTGTTGAAGTAAGTGAAAAGCCCACCTTTCCCCATGAGCTTAGGCTTTTGGGTGATCTGGTTGGTGCGTAGTAGCTTAGTAACAAGCATACCTATATAGAAACAACAGAAAGGTCAAACTTAATTGTCCCCATTGTTTCCGCCTCGTACGACATCATCCTCTGTGTGCCACATGTCAGCTGGGCAGACCCAAAACCATATACCATATTGTCTTGCTTGGATGTCTCGGCTCTTGGGTGCATGTTGCTGACATAGGGACAGGGATGGTGGGATACAGTACAGGGCAAAGGTGGTAAGTGTGAAACTACACTCCCAACTTATGACGGGTTTGTAAAGCATGCTCCAGATGTCGTGGGTTTATGGAAAAAAAGTTTGATGGTTTGGTGAAATTAACTCATTTGGAAATGATATTGGGTATTTTATTATCTTGGTATCTTGGTATTATGTCACTAATATTCTAATATACCCGTGTGAAAACATGTGCAGGATTTCCGTGAGCAATATGGACCAGAGGAGTTTAAGAGCATGAAACGAATGAGGGTAAACGGATTTATTTCATAATTTAACTGTTTAAGAAGGAAAAACTGTTCCAGTCTATTCATTATTTCCTTGGCACTAATGTATATTGTCTAGCTTTAAATGTGTTTGGAATTTACACTGCAAATTGCAAAGTTGTTAACATTTCTGATTCTTATAATTTTGTTGCATTTAAACAAGATTGTGCTTTGGGTTCTGTTACTGTGTGAAATAGAGCCATGGTAGGACCCTGACGGATGTGTAATGTGGCAGTACTCACACTACTGACATAATAATAGTCATTATTGATACTAGGTTGACATTGGATTTGCTGTGAAGCAGTGTCTAGCAGCTTCTGTTAGATTAACATATGGTTTTTGTTTACTAATTTGGGATAAGGAGTGGCTGTCGCATCATATATATCAAAGCTTCAATGTTTGTGTTTTTCTTTTCCTTTTTGCCTATCAAGGATTGGTTCCTGTTATGCGATAAAATGATGACTGCATTTTCCTTTATTAAACAGTGTTCTTGTGTCATATATAAACATATGCGGCAGCACCTCAGACCTAGTTTGTATCAATTTCTTGTATATTTCTGTGTGAATATCATTTGCACTATTTTATCAGGTCTGTAAGTACATGTGCAATTTAGCCATCCTTTTCTATAATAATGATACCTTAGCAATCTGCTTATGATTAACATAATATTTCTCCTTCCTTGGCAGGTTGAATTGGAACTATTACGCTTCCTTTGTGAGAGGATCGTCAAAAGAGAAAAAGTCAAGGTATAGTAGCCATGATTTGTGTCTACTTTCCCTGTGGTTTATCAGTAAATCAACTTTTGTTAAATAGTATATCTTTTTGTGTTCTGGTTCAAAAATACAGAGTACAAGGTAATTAGTTCTGACATACACATCTGTGGACTGTGGTTTGCTTTTGCACTTATTTTATCAAATGTGATGTTCCTATCAATCCCACGGATTTGTACATTTTTTTCCCATGACGTAGCATCCACATTCTTATTGATGTAGCTTTGTATAATCTTAGCAGCAATTGATCCAAGAATTTATGTTTTGGATTGGACGTAATATTACCATTTGATTTGTACTGCTAAAAAGTGTAACTTAATATGTTGCAAATGATCAAAGCTTAATTGAAAGACCTTTGACCATCCAATCAAACATGACCTCACATTTGAAATGGAATTTATTTCTCCTAGAGCTGATTTCTCCAAAAGTTGAATTCAACTAGTGAGGTCATATGTTGCATCTTAATCTTCCTTATTGGACTAAAAGGCCTACTTGCAGTGCCTTAGTGGGTTACCGATTGTGTCAGGGTTATGAAACAAAAAATCAGTCATCAACTGAGATCATATGTTTTATATTAGGTTTGATTCCGTAAATTTTATTAGTATCGTCTCTTGACTGTCCCTGCATCATCTACTGACTTCCTTGTCTGGGTTCTTCCAATGGCTGGTAAAATGGTAACACGCTAGTTCTGGCAACTTTTAGGAGAGGTAAATACGGATCACCAAGTTGCACATTCTATAAAATTTTGCGCTATAATAAACGTACGATGTTAACAAAAATACAAAATCTACTTGGATTCAGCATATCTGAAATGTACCCTTGTGAAATGCATAGTGAAACACTTGGATGTCATTCTGAAATTTCCTCAGATGGCAATTCTTTGTGCTACTGAGTTCTTTTGTGGCCAAAATTTTCTGTATACTGAGTTTTGTCTTCCTTTTTAATTTATCAGAAAGATTTGGTTGTATGCGAACACGATGTTCTTTCAGCAAGAAGGATCTGTGATGCCTCTTCCGTGTGGTCTTATTACACGTCCGGACCTGGAGCAAGTTCAGAATCTGCCACTACTTCTGTTAATAACAAATCATATAGTGAGCCAATGCAAAGATCTGATGATGCTACAGTGAGATCGGATGATGTTACCGTGGACAGTACTGTTACCAGAAAGCATACAGTCAGGTTCTCTCTGCATAACAGGGATGCTGATAGGAACACAGCTGACAGTTCCACATCAACAATATCGTATAAGCGTAAGTTGGATGATGTGGAATCACTTATGTGTAAGAATCTTCAAGAAAGCCCAGCTACTGCCTTGCTGGAGCTAGAAGATGTAGAAAAGAAATCGACTGATAAAAAGGTTTATGAATTTTATGAATATTTTGCATTCCTATTCAAACATGTGGTTCATTCAATTTTTCTCATATTGTTTCTTTTCCAAACGATGACACTGCAGCATAAAGAATTTTATCAGAAGGAGCAAGCATTGTCGAAGAACAAGAGCCATCCAGAGAGATACGTTTATACCCGCCGTAGCTCCCTGTCAAAAAGAAAGCAATGCAATCAGCATGTACTAGAAGGGCCTGGTGGATAGGGAGTGAAACTAGGATCATGGTGTTTCATTCATGGGATGATTGAAGAACATGATCTAAAGCTCCTTGCAGAAAGTACATACAGGAAGCAGGGCTGGTCATTTTAATCAGAGCTGTAGCCACTGCGACAGGCATGATGGGACCAAGGCCTTAAGATGGTGCAAACTGAGTTCTTAGTATGATTTGAGCTTCCAACCAAAAAGGTTTGGCCATTGATCTGCATCACTGTGGAAGGCCGATATCTGCGAATTCATTCACTAATTTAATTGGGATCCCAATTTAATTGGCAAGTGCAGGTTTTGTGAAATACGTCCTGGTGCCAGTACAGCATCCACAGATTTGTTATGTATTGGTGAAGCAAAGCAATTGCTTTAGTGGATAAGGAGAGGGCAGAGATCTTTGCTAACTGACGTCAACAAAAAAGCAATTGCTAACTGAATTTATGTGGTCATCCTCACATGTTTAGGAGTTGTAGGATATATGGGTTAACATGTACGGGGGGATCTGCATGTTTAGTTGATGTGTGGCTTATGTAGTTCAGTACATTTGTTTCGACTGGAGCTGAACCCTTGGTGACCTGTAGGGCATTTCTTGTTTGTATAGTTGTGCAGGCTTAGCCTTCTAATAGTTAGGATATCTGATAGTTAGGATGGTGACTTTTGTTGTTAACGAAAACTGCTATTTGACTTTATGAACAAAGAGCTGAGTATCCATTGTATTGATCAGTTGTTGCAAATTATGCTGTTTTGCTAATTGTATTCTGTGGGCTCCCCGAATTCTCAAGCCACCTTGGCTCCAAATGCGATACCTGTGTTTTTTTCTTGTATCTAAGCCGAACACATGTTCTAGACTATAAGTGCCGTGCTTGTGATTGTTATGTATTTGGCCTTGTGCATTGTGCGGGAATGTCAAACGTATCGTACGTTGTGTCGGGCGCAGGCTCCCAGCCAACTTTGTTCTTTGCAACGCCTAAATCGTGCGTATCTCTGAGCATATGAAAGCTTCATAGTCACCTGCCTGGAACCAAGTCTTGTAGGATCGGATGGTTCTGAAAAGCTTTCAAAAGTATTCCCTTCGCTTATAAATATATGACATTTTTAATGGAAAAATTGTATATATATGATGTCTTAAATGTCAATAAGCGTCTACTAACTATTAGTCTGATATTATATTTATTTATTATTACTTTTAGTACTACTATATGATATTCTTCTTAGAATCAATTCTACTATACCATGTTTTTAGATCAAATATTACTATACAAATAGAAGCCCATAATGTTTACTACTCCCTTGATCCCAAAATAAGTGTGGTTCTCGTAACAATTTCAACTTTGACCAAATATATAACAAAAAATATTAAACTTTATAGCAGATAATTAGTATCATTAGATATTAGATTGTTGAAGAACGTTTGACTGTCACGCATATCGTAGCGATAATTATTTTATTTTAAGATGGAGGGGTGTACTACCTCCGTTCAGAAATAGACGTCGTTTTAGCTCTGGCCACAGGAATTAAGAAGATGTGAAAAAGGTGGGTGCATGAAAACAAGGAGGAGAGAGATAGAGATAGAGATAGAGGTGTGATGAGATAAGAGAAGTATGTATTGAGAAAAGAAAAAGTTACATTAGGAAGTAAAAATGACATATAATTGAAGAAAAATAGAAAATGCTAGAACGACTTGTAAATATGAACAGAGGGAGTATTTAGCAAGCCCAAAAGCGGACGCAAGAATTCGGCTCAGCGCATGTACTCAAGAGAAAAAGAAATATATATATGAGCTTATTTGCGGTCGGAGCGGTCAGTCTCTCTTCCCCCACCTTCCTGCCCGAGAACGCGCAAGCAAGCGGCGACATCCGCCGTCTCCGGCTCTCCGCAGGCCGCCGCAGCTCGCAGTCTGCCCTACCGTGAGGCCTCCGGCGAGAGCCTGTACGCAGACGCCTATTGGGTGAGTTCCGTTGGGTTTCAGGTAGGACGGTCGTTAGGGAGTGGGGCGGCGTTTCTAGGGTTAGGTGTTGGGGCGATTGCGAGTGGTGGGTGATAGTGATCGTGTCATCCGGCTGAATACAACAGTCGGGGCATAGAACGGTGCGCACAGCTCATTCCTAGCTGAGCGAAAGAAGAGGGGGATTAGTGGAACAATATTAATTTCCCCCTTTGGAAATGTTGAGATGGTTTTGCAGTGGCGGATCTACATAGTTCCGTGTATCAGACTATCAGGCAAATAAACTACTATACCCTATCTGATGGCAAATGCTAGAGAAACAATTGAGTGACAAAGGGCCAAGTTTCCGTTATGAAATGTACCGCTGGACCATTTTTCCCCCTGTTTGCCTGTTGTTTATTTTACTTTTTTGTCGGTTCGGATTACTGATGAGCATTTTGTTATTTGTAGATGGATCTCAAGGATAGCCTCTCAAAGTTCAAGCAACAGCAGGAGAGATGCCAGTCATCTTTGGCTAGCATAGCAAATCAAGCTTCGACCTCAAAGCCGAAGCACAGGGCTCAGCCGATAAACGCTCCATCTGTTCCAGCAAGGCCATCACAACCTATTAAATTTTCAAATGATACAGAAAGGCTGCAGCACATTAATTCAATAAGAAAATCTCCTGTTGGAGCACAGATTAAACTTGTAATTGAACTTCTTTACAAGGTATAATTATCACTAACCTCTTCCATTTTGCTTTTCTTGTTAGTGGAAGTTTTCTGTGAAAATGATTCCGTCCCCACTTCCCCTCCTCTTTTGCAGCCTCACAAGTTAATTTCATTCTGTGCATCATTATAATTGAGTTTATAAGCCAGGCACTGTTTTATGCATGTTGGTTCATCACTAATTGTTTAGCAAAAGCCTGGCTCACTGAAGTTTTTCAGTCTTTTCTGTTTATGAAGTCTTATTTATATTGTTCATTACTGCCATTGATGTAATGGTCCTTTCTTATCTTGATTTTCAGCATTTTTGCACTAGATTCTAGATCTTGGCATTGCTGCTATTTGTATAATAGAACGTTTGCAGTTTGCTTATTCTGTGTTGAGACCATTTAAAATAGGATCAAACATATATTAGTGCTTGGAATATAGCTGGTGTGCTTAAGACTTAGTTATTATCAGTGAAAATCACAAATTTATGAACTAGCTCTTTTTATTTTTAGTTAGGAACATTGTGTTATATTTGTATGCCTAGCCTATCGCATATGAATAGTATAGTACTGAGAGGAAGCTATGATGATTTTTATTTGGATGTATAGCAGTGTGATAGTATTATTATATTAGAGTGGTCTCCTATGATGATTTGCCCTTCAGTGTATCAATCTTTTAATGGTGGAAGCTAGTGACTTGTCCATCTGGAACAGAAAACCAATATCATGCAAATTTGATTTTGATACTGCATATGAATTGATAATATTATTTCTTCTGAATTACAGACAAGACATGCCTATACTGCAGAGCAAATAAATGAAGCAACCTATGTTGATATCCATGGTAATAAAGCTGTGTTTGACAGTTTGAGAAACAATCTGAAAGTACACTATGATGGAAGGCGTTTTTCTTATAAGGTAATGGAATTTCTACTTCATCATTTGTGATGCCAATAGGACAACTTATTTCTAGCTAAGAATTACCTTTGTGTCCAAAGTTTTAAGTCATCTTTAATGTCCAATTGATTTATTTGTAACATGCATTATTGGGCATATCTGCAGTCTAAGCATGATCTGAAGGGCAAAGATCAACTACTTGTTTTGATAAGAAGGTTCCCAGAAGGTCTTGCTGTCGTAGAAGTCAAAGATTCGTACCCGAATGTATTGGAAGACCTGCAGGTAATCTTAGTTCTCATCATCAGATACTAGATGTTCTTCAGAATGCTGGCAGTGTACTGATTGGGTTTACAATGTGATGGACACAATCCTGAATGGTGCCTAACTATTTAATAACAAAAACTGTGTCTTATAATGAGCTCTATAACGCCAGTCATATGCTAATCTTAATTATTTCCTTGATGTGTTTTCCTCATATAGAGTTATATAGTTGTGATGTTGATTAATATGCTTGGACCTTGAATGACCAAGCTAAAAAGTTTTATATTCTATAATGCCTGAGTAATTTTGTGCCCTTGCTTTGCTCTAGGCTCTAAAGGCAGCGGGTGAAGTTTGGCTGTTATCAAACATGGATTCCCAGGAGGATATTGTCTACCCTAATGATCCGAAAGCTAAGATCAAGGTTGATGATGACATAAAGCAGCTCTTCCGCGGGATTGAGTTACCACGTGACATGGTTGATATTGAAAAGGAACTCCATAAGAATGGGCACAAGCCCATGACCAACACTGCCAAACGACGAGCAGCTGCCCAGATCGATGGAGTTAAACCTAAGGCTAAGCCCAAGAAGAAGCAGCGTGAGATCACCAAACGAACCAAGCTCACAAATGCACATCTGCCAGAGCTGTTCCAGAATCTCAACACTTGATTGTGTCACAATTTTGACAGCTGAAGAGAATAAGTTTTTACTCTGAATTGCAATTGTGTGTATACATTCAACCATGTAATGTACTGTGGGCCTTATGAGCTCCACATTTATACTGTGAAGACTCTGGGTTACCCTATTACATGCAAAACCTGCCGTAATATAATTCTAAGACTTGAATGTGTTTATCTCGTAATTCTTGTTTTAACACAATTGTGTTTGAATTCTTATTATGAAGCAATTAGATAGCCAGTGGGGCATTTGTTAACCATATTTAGGTGGATAGCACAAAATAGTTATGTACCAGCATCCTGGAATTTAATAATTATGTTTATGTATATGTTCTATGAAACCCTGCACTTTTTTTAACTGTTGGGGCTTAAATTTATTCCAACGTGAGGGAACAAATATTTTTCAACAACCCTTGGCTATCTGTACGTCCATACTGGCTCATACTTTATCTTATGTAGGATCATGATTGTTGTTGCCAACAGAAGTTGGTAATAAACGAACACAAAGCTGCCATGTGGCAACATGAGTTAAGCTGCCCAGCCGCTCGACACTGCTAGTAGTAATGCAAAATATTTCTATCCTGTGCCGATAAATCCTAACCTCCCACCATCGTCTCTGTATTGGCTCCAAATGCTATGCTTGTGATTTGGATACTGAACCTGCAAGTAACTGCTTGTTTGTGATTGGTCAAAAGAACTAGTTGCACTGGGTAACCACGTAGCATAACTTATCAACGTCTGTAATCTTCAGGATTCTGATGCCATATGTGACGAATCATGATTGCCAATTGTGCCTTGTGCAGGCATACCATCGTGTCATGTCTCCTGAATTATCCCATATGTCAGATGCAAATGAGTACAGAACTGGTAAAACAGACAACCCTTTTTGTTTTTGTGAAATATTTTATTATTAGTGATGGTGTGGCAGTGGTCAAGAAAGTATGAAATGGCTCTTGATTTTGTCTAGAAAACACGCAAAGTTAGTCAAAAAAATATTGACTTTTCGGCCACCTATCAGTTGCAGTCTTGTAGGGTTCGTATTCACCTGCCGAATCCCAGAATGCCCTGAAAGCGAAATCTTCATCGATCTGCTCCGAGTCAGCACTCCCAATCAATCTCCGAGTGAAGCAGATTGGAATGCATCTACTCTGGCTCTACTCTCATGGTAATGACAAATCCAAACCTCTTTTTTGTCAAATAGAGGATGGAAACATAAACAATTAGCACTTAATATGTCTGGAATGTTTCGGCAATGTTGATGAGCAGAGGCTATCTATACATAAATATTTGTGCGCCGCGTCTTGTGAACAACTCACCCAGTTGCCCGTCCCTTGGCGCACTCTGAAGTCTGAACACTGAACAGAGCTACTTTTTCGAGAACACACCGTGGACAGAGCTTCATGTAAGCCGCTTGTGGCACAGAGCTCTATGTAAAGCAGCGCTTCCGTGAAACATGACTTGTTTTCATCCAAAAAATCCGCAAGGTTTTGAGCTCTAATCCCTCCCTCCGTTCAGGAAACGCTGTCGCTAGGACAGCAGGATCAGTTCAAGAGGGAGTAATTATTGACTCTCTTGCTCACCCCATTAATCTTAGCCTTGTCGGTGTCGTATTCGCCACCTGCGGCCTGCCGACACTGCCTGAAAGCGAAGCGCGTCTTACTCTGAACATACGCGTTGCTGTCAGTCAGAAAATAAGATAACGGAGCTGCTTTGTCAGCTGTTTTGGAGAGAGAGATGGGCTGGACGCGGATAACGTATATCCAATGCAACCTCTGAATGAACAAATTCGGAAAGGACCGCGTGACTAATCGCACGCAAAATTCCCTCTTTGATTAGCTCCCAACATTCTACCGTCACAGTGGCGCGTTTCACCACGTGATGACCATGCATCAGTAGTACTAAAAATTCTACAACTTTGGTTTTTTTCCCTATGTACAGGAACAGGACGAGACGGTCATCGGGAACTAGGTCGAGGCGAGGAGCCTGTCGCATCGCGCGGGGGCGAAGGAGAGCAGGTTGTTGCGGAGGTCGTAGGCGACGTGCGTATTCTGCTGCTGGAAGTTGCCGATGACCGTCTGGTCCCCGGGCGCGGCGTCCAGCACGACGCACATCACGCGCGCCGCGTAGTCCTCGAACATGTAGCTCTCCCGCGGCAGCTCCCAGTCCGCGCCCTCCAGGTGCAGCGTCAGCCTCGGCACCTCCGGGCGGCGCCACCGCCGGAACAGCGCCGCCGTCACGGGCAGCGCGAAGCACAGGTCCAGCGCCAGCAGCGACCCTTCCTCCGCCGCGATCATCGGCAGCCCGACCTGCGCCGCGAACGCCGCCTTCACCGCCTCGTACACGTCCTCCGGCAGCGTCGTGATCGACGCGCCCGAGTCGATGATCGTCGACGACCGGTGGCGCGGCTCTGGCATGCTCACCCGCGTGGACCCCACCGAGATGGCCTTGAGTGACAGGAAGTAGAGGGACGGGTGCGCCGGGTCCGTGAGCAGCGGGGTGGATTGGACCTCGCCGACGAGGTGCGCCGCGTGGCTGCGGAGATGGGGCGCGCCGCCGCCGAGAGTGACGAAGCTGCTCTTGGAGGAGTCGAACATGGAGGTGAAGCAGTAGGAGAAGCTGGTCACGTTGAGCTGCGACGGCAGGGACAGCCTGCCCCTTCCGAACCCGGCAATGCCGGTCTCGTTGGCCTGGAACACGCCCCGGTTGAAGTGCCCGCACCCGAACGTGATTCGCCGCCGGGTGGATAGCTCCTCGTGCCCGAAGGCGAATTGGTCGGCGGCGAGCTGCCCGACGGTGATCGATTTGTCGCCGTAGCGGTACGCGTACACGCAGCTTCCGTTCTTTCCACCGCCGCCGCCGCCGCACGAGGTGAAGGGTAGAGCGCGGCATCCGTCGTCGCAGGGGAGCGGCGCGTAGGTGGAGGACGCGGCGGGGTCCAGCAGCGGGAGGCCCTGCGCGAAGCAGTCGCGGCACGGCGCGCACTGCGTCCACACCAGGTCGCTGCCGGTGTCCAGCGTCAGCGCCACGGGCCGCGGCGGCGTGCCCACGGCGAGGTGGACCAGGTACTCGTTGGTCACGATGCCGCCGCCGAGGCCGGCGCGCACGCGCGCGCGGACCGGGGGCGCGTTCTGCGCCGCCGATAGGAGACGCCGCCGTCGCGCCCTGGAGCGGTGGGCCATGCGGCGGACGAGCTCGGGCCGCGCCAGGCCGCGGCCGGCGTCGGCGTGCGTGAGGCGCGCCACGACGACGCCGGAGCCGGAGCCGTGAGCGGACGCGGGCAGAGCGAACAGGAGCAGCAGAGCAAACAGGGGGTTCATGTCTTGTTGTAACGCGATAACTGGATCTTGCACTGGGGAGTGATTATTTATGCCTCCTGAAGGACGCGGCTCTTTGGTCTGGCTATAGACTAAACTGGACCGGATTAGACCGGCTACTGTTCACTGGAACAGTAGTTAGGCGATGCGCCACTGATGCCTACTTCTCGGCAGAAGTCAGTACAGCCTTTTTATAAGCAAATATGGCTGCCTGTACTAACCCTGACGCTATTGCATTACAAATTTTGTTGAATATGTTATGTACCTGGCGACAAGGTGAGTCATTTTTAGTCGTCCAAAGACGGCAAACAGCGTGCCGTTTGACCTCTCCACGCTGCCATCCATCTGTAAGCAGAGCAGAGGAGCGCAGGCAAGTTGAACATGTGCGAGAATGAAGCAGCTGACCCCTCCTCTGACACATTTGTAATTGTATAGTGCCTCTGTTAGCCATGGCTCTGATCAATATAGATAGATGTAATATCGTACCTGTAAATTTCACTCTCTCCTGAATTAAGCTTAAGCAGGACGACAACACGCTCACGGTAAACAAATTAAGGAGAAGTATCCTGAGCCTGAGGACATGGAGTGTATTTCCAGTTATCCACATACGTGTTGCATGAACAGGGAAAATACACAATCGTATTGCATTGCATTGCCGGATAGTGACTTCTGATGTTCCCAGCTCGTCTGAACTGCTCGCAGTTGCTTCAACGGGGAGGAGGAGATCGACCACCATCCACAGAAACTGGCGTTTACCGGTTGTTCGTTTCAGCCCTCAAACGACTCCTCCCATAGGAAAAGGACCACCTCACTGATCACTTGACAAAAACGTCCAGTAAACGTTAGTTTTCAGCAACTACCTGGCGGAGGAGGCGTCTTTGTCCGCACCGGAAATCGCATAGAGTCAACAGGGGTGGTTAAGCTCCTTTTCGGCTTTAATTTTCCCGTCACTGCAAAAAAGGATGAAGCTTTTGTGTGTGCACTGACCATTTTCAAAGGATAACTAACTGCAGGTGACGAGAGTGAGCTTTGGTTGCATCAATCGGAGTCGAGCATTGTGCTGGTGCCACTGGGATTTAGGGCAGAAAAGCGGGTAGCTTTCATTGCAGGGAAGCGAATTGTTTTTTTCACCTTCGTCTGCGGATGTCGTTGTCTTGCTTATCATGCGGGTCTCGGTTTTGGTGTGGATTTGGGCTCACTGAGGGTTGTTCGGTTGCTGCACCAGAGCAGTATTTGAACCTGTGTGCATCTCGGCACCTCATGACTTTCAGCAGTCAATGAGGGAGGAAGCTAAAGTAGTTCGAGTTACGTATGGCAAGCTAAAGCATGTGGCGTATTTTGAAGAGTTACTGCGATTTCAGTGCTCAGTAAAACCGACTTTCCAAACAGCAACTTTTTGAATCATCATCATACTACTATACTAGGCATATCATCAAGCTCACTCACCAGTGTTCCATTTCCTCTGGTGGCGTTCTAATGGTAACTTTCACTACACCAAACTGATTAACAACTCCCCTGTTAACTTGTCAGTTGTCACGAGGTCAAAGACAACAACTTACCGCCATCGTCAAAGAACATACGGGCGTACGTGTACGCTCTCCAACACTGTAGCGGTCAACAACCTTTATTTCTCCCATGTACTAGTATAATAAAATCTGATAAAAAAAACATCTAGCCAGAATTCAACAACCCCGGCGGGAGTTAGGCGAAAAGATTCCTGATATCGAGCTGAGGATGAGGTTCACTCAGCGACACCGTCCGCGCGTTAGGCCGATCCAGCTGCAGCGATGCCGGCGATAAAAAACGACCTGATTTTTCTTTTTCCTTGCCACCGCCGAGCAGGACAGGGCGGCTGCGTTGGCCAAGCGCCGCGGAATATAGCGGTGCTTGCGTGTTGACGACCGGTGATCGGCGACGCGAACGATTCGATTGCGATTTTGCTGTTAGTGTTGTAGTAGTAAAAGATTCTGAAAACTGAGTTTTTTTTAATAAAAAAACGGAAACTGGAAAGCACGAAGAGTTCTAGTCTGTACGTGGGCATTGTCTTTATCTTTTGTCGCATTGGACTCTGGGACGAGAGTTGAAATTCCAATGGTGCCTTTCCGAGAAGGCATGGTATTCACCACAGGATTGGGCAATGTGCAATCTCCCACATTGTTTGCAAAACATGAGCCCCAGCTACACACATCACCAGAGGAAATCAATGGTAAGAGGTGCATGTCTTTCGGAGAAGGCACCTTTGGTCTTTTATTTCCCCTCTGAGTATATACATGTGAGCGAGTGGTAAAAGGGTCCTACCATGGATCATTTCACAAACTAAATATATCCTTTTATTTTTAGGAAAAAATAAATAGAATTTGGGTACAACTCAAATCCAATCCGATCCTCTCCATTTCTAGTTCATTTTCTAGGATCCGTTGCCATCCCCATCAACATGGCATTGCGATGTCTGCTTCGACGAATCCCAGTATGCCACAACGGTGTTTTGCCGACGCCAGCAACATCTCAATTTATGGTTACCAAATCCGTGTCTCAGGTACCGATCTCGTTCTACCCCCGCTAATAGCATTTGATAATATGTGATACGATTTTGATCTGCGGATGCCGGTTTCGGTTCTAAGATGCGCATCAGATGAAATCCCCTTTAAGCTTCATATTCTCCTTATTTGTGTCGTAATTTTTTTTATCTATTTGGTCACACAAAGATTCAAATTATAGGTGAACGTTGCCCTTATTTAGGTTTTATATATTCGTGAAGATTTGAACTGAATTAGTTGTGGATATTACAAGAGGACAAATCGAATTTGATGTCCAAACTTTCTAGAAATCTTTTAGTTGCAAGTTATCATAATTCCTTTTGAGTTCTCTACATACGAGATATAGTACTGGTTTGTTCATTTTAATTTTGTTATTATTGTTTTTTAGGAATTCTACAATTCTTTTGGACGAGCATTTAGTTTTATGATTACAGTTTTGCCTTTCTTTATTTGCTGAGTCTTACACTAGGAATAGTCATCTTCTGCTCCTCATAAAGAAAAAAATATGTGAAGTACCTTTACTTGATTGGCATTGGTATGAACAATTTGTGGAGGGACAAGAACGTTTGGATAGACTTCTGGAGATCAATATGGCCAATCGTGAGAGGGTCCACAAAGAAAGAAAAAGATTTGGATGAGGCCCTAGAAAAATCCAGGTACTCCGCGAGATATATTCCTTGAAACATTAGGAGATTCTCTTTATAACTTCAATTATTATATATAGGTTATATTAACAACTTATTACACCGTCTGTATCTTTTGTTGCTAGGCCCAGTAATATAATAAGATGGACTGATACTTTAGATATCTCTGTAATTTTTCATTAGCAGGTGGTGTTCCGTTGTCCGTCGCCATATAGCGTATGAGACAGAAAATGCTGCGTGCCTTGTCTTAGTAAAAACCTAAAAACTCTTTGAGAGGCGGAAATCCTTCCCCCTGTCAGCTACTATTCGTAAATATCCCAGCATCAAAAGTTACAAGTTTACAATTACTGCTAATTAATAAGAGCATGTGAACCTCCTGTATTTTACTGCTGACTAATAAGATTGCAATGGAGCAATGTTCTTGTCCTGCTTTGCCACTCTCTTGGCTCTTGGGCATGTGTCGAGGCTTTGACCGTGAACAGCGTGAATGCTGTTGCAGTGACAGCTTGACATAATGCTGTCCAAACAGGCCGGGTTTTGTGAGTCAGCCCGAAGCACGTAAAAAAGTCCAACACGATCCGAAATAATTTTGTGTCGGGCCGTGTTTGGGCTGCTGCCTTGGCCCGACGGGCGGCACGGTCCGGCCGAATAAAGAAGCGTTTCAGTATAAGGATAAAAAATACCTCGCTCTTTTTCTTCTCTTCTCTTTTCCTCTCCTCTCCTCTCCCCTCCCCTCCTCTTCTCTTCTCTTCTCTCCTCTCCTCTCCTCTCCTCTCCTCCTACCACCGACGAAAGGCTCGGAAGCGGGTTGCGTGCGCCGCGCTATATAGAGCGGGCCTGTCGCCCGACCGTTTGGCGACAGGCCCCACCACCGGACGCCGCGCCAACCTATCGTCCGCCGGTCGGGCGACAGGTTCCACGACCGGGTGCCGCGCCATCCTGTCACCCGTCGGGCGGGCGACAGGTCCCACCGTCTGCCATGCGGCAGCCTATCCCCCGTTGGACGGGCGACAGGTCCCACAAGCTGCTACGCAACATCTTATCGCCCTTCCAACGGGCGACGGGTCCCACGTCCAAGGACGTATCGCCTTACCGCTGGGCGATACGTGGCTATCGCCCACTCGTCGGGCGATAGACCGGTTACTTTGGTAAATTTCCAAAACGGTCGGTTATTTATACAATTAATTTCTGAAATCGATTATTAAAAAAAAACTGCGCATGATAGACCTGTTTTTTTGTATTATTTTATGTTAATGGGCCAACCATGCATTATTTCAGATTAATGGGCCAACCAGGCCACGTGTGGTAACAGACCTAACATGCCAACATGACACGAATAAGCATTTCCTTGCCGTGCGGTGGACCGACGGTCGGTTCATGGGTCGGCACGGTACGGCCCGTTACACATTTTGTGCTGTGTCGACCTGAAATTAATTAGACCGTGCTTTTCGGTGCCCGGGCCGGGCCGTGACAGGCGGCCAGTTTGGACAGTATTAGCTTGACGTGAGGACGGTATCACTTACTTTGCTTTGTTCCTAGCAAATTGACTTGGCTAACCAAACCAGCCCAGTATGGCACAGGACCTCGCGCACCGTTCGAACTCGACCTTTTCTTCGCACGTCGGAGCACGGATTGCACAGTCGTCGTCCCCGAGGCCTTAAAGCTTGATCTATTGTGCTGCTCGTCTCCTGTTGATAGTGATCGCGCGTCACAGCCGGCGTCAGCATAGTGACGAACTAATGATGGGCAGCTCATGCTTTCCGGCTCATACGATGTGTGCACCAGTAATCATCACTCAGACCATTAATAAACAAGTGCCTTAACCTTCGATGCTGCCCTAGCTAGCTAGTCCCCACATTACATATTTGGTCTAGGATGGATCGAATATTCACCGTAGAAATAAGGCAGCGGGTGGAGTCTCTCTTTGCCACTAGTCTCTGATCGACAGCTATCCACACCATAAGAGGCAACATATAATAATAAATTATGCTCAATGAATATCTCAGCATGTGATACAAATTATGCTCGTTGTGAGAGCAAGTATTATATAGTGGCTTCGGTAAAAAAAAGTATTATATAGTGGCGACTCAGCTCGCGAGTCGCTGGCCCACATGTCCGATCGTCGAATCCATTCAACTCAGTGGGTGCATCCAAGTTCGATATTACTTTTCGCAGTCAAACATAGGATGATTCTCTCCACAATCAGGAAGCACTTGATCAACTGTCTAGGCGACTGAGGTCAAGTTGGCAAGGTCTCGAAAAGAGACTGTTACGCTAGAGATGCAGCCGATTAATTGCGGCAGACTGTTGGATTGAAATGGAATGTCTTACGTCTAGTACAATGGTAGCAGAGTATATCTAATTGAAGACTCCACAAGACTGTCCACATTTATTGCAGGAAACATATGAAAAACGATTGTCAACAAAGAAGCAAGCTTACATTTTTAAAATTCATAGCAAATGCAAAATAATACAATCTATGAAGTACAAATTAGTATTTACAATTTTCATATGTAAAAAACATATCATTTCACGCATTCTTTTACAATATAGTGGTACCAAGTGCACTTGCACGGGATTGAAGATTGAACACATCACGCAATCGAAAGTAGTTCGACTTCACAAGAGATTGCGGCAATTACATTCTTATTTAGCAGTATAATAATACGACAGCAGGAATACACGGTTGCAGCCGCGCGTAGAGTCACAGCTTGTCGCACTGCGCAGGGGCGAAGAGCAGCTTATTGTTCTCCAGGTCGTAGACGATGTGCATGTTCTGCTGCTGGTAATTGCCGATGAGGGTCTGGTGGTCTTCGTCCTCGTCGTTCCTGTCGATGATTAAGCAGATCCAGTCGAGATCATGGTCCCAAGACATGTAGCTGTCCCGCGGCAAGTCCATGTCCGCGCCCGCCAGGTGGAACACCAGCTCTGGCACGGGCACGGTCTTCCCATCGTCCCCCTCGGACAAGGAGAAGCACAGCCTGCCTCCGGTCTCCGAGGCGTTGACCACAGGTAGACGTAGCTGCGACTCGAACGCGGTCGTGAGCTTGTCGTACACGTCCTTGGGAAAGCTGGTGATGCCGGCGCTGGAGTCGATGATTGTCCCGGTTTTGTCGTCGCCATTGTAAACAAAAGCCGACTCGTCGATCGGCAGCCGCGTTTTGCCGACGGTAATGCCTTTGAAGAGGAGGTAGTAGTAGGACTTGCCGTAGCTCGGCATCGGAGTGGACTGGATCGGCCCGGTGGCGTGCGCTCGGAGATCGCCCGGCGTGCCCAGAAACACCGGGCTGCTCTTGGCGTGCTTCTCGTGCATCGAGGTGAAGCAGTGCGAGAACTTGCCAACCTTTAGCTGCGACGGCAGCGACTGCGGCCGAAGCCGGCGACGCCGGACTCGCCGTCGCTGTACTTCCCCTTGCTGTACATGCCGCAGCCAAAGGCGAGGTTCGGCACGAGGACCGTGCCACCCTTGCCGTCGGACGCTTTGAAGGTGAAGGTGTCCCTGACGATGAAGCCTTTCGTGGTGGACTTGTCCTGGTAACCGTCGCTGTAGAAGCACTGGTTGCCGACGTAGCACGCCTTTTCGTCGGACGCCGCGCAGATGGGATCGGAGCACAGGACGGGATAGATGGTTTTAGATGCAGAGGTGTCGAACGACGAGGAATGGAAGCATTTGAAGCAGGGATTGCACTGCGTCCAGACGAGGTCGCTGCCCGTGTCCAGCGTCAGGTTCACCTGCTGCGGCCGCGGCATGCCGATGGCGAAGTGGATGAGGTACTCCGTGCTCAGCTCGTCGAGATTGGTGCCAGGCGCCGCAGATGCCGTCGCCGGATGAACACCGTAGTTGCCCCCGCCGCCGCGGTGGTGAAGGCTGGCGGCGCGGGCCCTGGAACGAGCGGCCATCCGGCTCACCAGCTCCCACCTAGTGAAGCCGCGCCCGCTGTCGACGTGGGTCAGCTCGGCGCGGATGGAAAGGTCGGCGCCCGAGATTGCCGACGTGGCAAGCAACATCGTTATGAAGAGCACGCAGGTCACAACAAGCGGCGACATCGACAAGTCCTTCATGCTGCAAGTGCGCTACGGCGCTACTGCGGATATATATGTTGATACGCCTTCAGCAGGTTCGAGTTCGATGGAGTTCATTCGTACTCTCCCACCAGTGAAGGCTAATCTACTTTTATATATAAAAAATGCAACCCACTAAGAATCTTTCAATGCTATTTCTCTAGCTCCACAATGCGCCACATCATCTCCAACCCACTAAGAGTCATTCAATGTTATTTCTCTAGCTTCACGTTACGCCACATCATCTCAAATAATTTTAACCATTAGATAAAGATTGAATGTTGGCGATTAAGAGCTCTTCAAATCTCTGCCACGTCCGGTCACCACATATAAAGGCAGAGAAACTACTGTCTCCAAATACCTCCATTACTACTCCATCTTTGTTCATATGTCTTTTTCGTTTATATTTACTTTTTTCTAGGTGTTTGTCAAATGTTTCTTTTTCCTTCATATTATATAATGTATCGCGGCAACACGCGGGGTATCATCTAGTATATATATATATATATAGAGCGGCACAGACGGTGGGAAATCAAAGGTCATGCAGGGTGCAACCAAGGGATCAATTTAGTCTCGGACAATTTAAATCGGTGCAATCTACTCCATATGTAATTTGTCTTTTTAATTTCTCTTTATACAATTTTAATTTACTCCATCCATTGTAAAATAAAGTGTTTGTTAACTTATATCACATACTTTTTTTGAACAAGCCAAACGGTCAAATGAGGTGTTGAAAAATTGACACGATGATAGTTTCCATATAACTTTACAATACAAAGTACAATATATATTTTAAGCATATGTTCTACGGTATAATACCATCCAAATACAATTTTAACTGTTATAGTTCAAAATATATACAAAACATTTATGATGACTATAAAATTTTTTATTTTACTTAGAGATCAATATCATCTATCATTATGCATATTTGAGCTTCATATTCAAATTGTACAAAGAAAAACAAAAAAAAGAGAGAAACTGCATAGAGGAGTAGATTTCACTAGCTTAAATTGTTTGAGGGAGTAAAGTGAATCATAATTTTGTTTGACATGTACATTGGATAAAATGAATTTGTTGGGAGAATAACATTAACTTGTCCCTTTTGGAAATAAGCTACAAGGGTGGGGTACGAGTTTCATTTTTTAAAAAGAACAAGATTGAGCATGGAAAGTGATGAGAAAGAAAAACTAAATGTAATTTAACAAGATTAGGGAAACGGAAACTTTCTTTCACGCCCACAAGATACATGGTTTCTTCGCCCTCTGACAAACCAGCTCTTAACATACACGCTTTCATTTCAGTCATTGTACACTATTCAGATTAACTAATTTGTAACCATTTACTTGAATACTGTGAACAATATAAATATTACTAATTAGAATTTTAATGATAAAATAAAAATAAAGCATTACCATATAGTTATAAATGGCCCAGACCTACTACTATACTCGTGTACGACTCTAGTAATCATTGGAATATCAGGCACACGCACTGAAGCACTTGGAAACTTAAGCACCTGCCGTCGGTTCATCGTGATCGGACTCATATGACTCTAGTGATCTTCTTGGGAATAAGGCGCAAGCACTTGAAACCTAAACACTGGGCTTCTGTAGCTTATTCATTAGTTCAAAGTTGGGAACTTAACGTAGTTGGACAATAAGGTCGGACCTACGATAACTCCAACGGACAAAATAATGGTAAAATTGTGACATGTGTACGGAGAGACACATACTGATGAAAGGTAAGGTATAAGAGGATGAAAATAAATGAAGTTTGGTTCTACATGATTATATCCAATGTGGGGAAATAAAGTTACCTATAAAAGTAGACTGAATCGGCTGCAGCAGTTACCATGTTTAACAAGGTTCATGAACTCCACATCGCGTGAAATCGACCACAGAAAAGAGAGATGTCTTTTAGTCAACTAATCTTGGTATTTCAGTGCAGTTGCCCAAAATTGCAGTTGACATCATTGTGACAAAGCAATGTGACAGCAGCAAATTCTTGAGATGGACAGCACAGGCTTACTCACCATTTAAATAATGGATATATGGCCTCCCTGGCCCTCCTGTCAAAAATTTTCTTACCACAAAGTTAATGGAATGATGGCCGAGGTCGGAATACACTTAATTTCTGTCTACAGTACTGTTTTTTCTCCCCGATATGTAGGAGAGCTATGCATCATTGTATTAAAAAGAAGAATGTCTAAATAGCACAAAGTTTGCAACTCATGCTTGCCGCAAAAGCAACACAACAGTCTTAACTGCGAATTACAACCCACCGATATCCTAACCCGACTACTCACCAATGAGATGACACAAGTGTTTCACGCTGGCCCTTGCCTAAAGGCTCGCGTCATGTTGTATTTGCTGACAAAGAAGCTACGAACTGGTATACTTGCCAGCATTTCTTTCTGTTGGAGTATAAGTGAATTGTTCATATTTTCTCACCATCTTAAGCTTTTGGGTGAACTGGTTGGTACATGTAACTCAATATGGTATGAGAGCCAGAGGTTTCGATTTTCGAATCCTGGCTGGCACAATTTATGAGAGCCATATCTAGTCTGAGTGCAATCTCCTGGGCCAATAGTAGCTACTGCTTCACATGACCAATCTTCTTGGCAGCCCAACTGTCTCTTTCTTTGGCCACATTACGTAAGAGACTGTCCCGACACTTGAATGGGTTAACAATATCATCCCCATAACGCCAACCTTGCTCCACTGTATGCATGAAATCATCTAGTTTGGGCTAGAACACTTCAAAGTGGAAACATGGCTTAGCATTAATGTTCCCGGTGGATTGGAGCATCAATGGGAAGTGAGTGCCGTGTCGGAGGAGAGTGCTTGAAGGTAGCAGAAAGGAAACAACTCTTCCCACTCCAATGAAGCAAGGACCCTGTCGGGTCCTCTCTTTCATTACTCTATGTGAACAAGCCTCCATGGAGATGGAGACCCTTGAGCTCAAGAGATCCCCCACTACTTGCCTGAACCTGTACATGTTGCATCGGTTAATCCGGTCATTATTCTTTTTGTCATCACTGAGGATCATGTTGAAGTTCCTGATGACCATCCACGACCCTAGTATGTATCTCGGACTGCATGCAGCTCCTCAAGAAACAACAATTTCTGATTGTCCGCTTGAGGGCTGTACACCAAGGTCAACCACCACACACCGGAGTGACCTTGACTGTAATTGAGAAGGATCCCACTAATGCCACTCACATGGAGGCCACAAAAGCTTTGCAAGTTATCATAACTCCACCATTCGTGTTCGTAGTGGGCAAGAACTCGAAGTCCTAAACCTAAGGCCCTAACATGGAGAGCACCATATATGCCCATAGACAAGCTCAAATAGTTGCATTACCATTGCTTTTCTTACCACCTCGTTGATGCCCTTTTTGCGGCTGGTATGGCATACCTCGAAGGCTTCCACAACATTGAGATCTTCTTCCTTTTCTTCTTCAACTACTCCTTCCTGCCCATGTCCATCTTCAAGCAATTGTGCATACTTCTTTTTGTCTGCTTCATTTGTACAAAAGTGATGGTCAGAGAGACAACAAATGGGGATGTGGACTTAAGTCCAGAGTTAAATTTACATATTCGTGCAATTGTACGACATAATGGCCAAATCCCGTAGTCTGTTGGGAGTTGGGACTTAACTTTGGCACAATTTCTCTTGTTATGTTCAACGGCTGCCTACAGGAGAGACCACATCACAAGTCGAAAGTGGAACACAATTTTTGGTAGTACACCACATCATAAGTGCAAAAAATGGAATACATTGTTTGGAATTATGCTATTTAATTATTGGGAAAATATTCAGTGAAAATCACACATTCGGTGAAACCGTGAAAACCTTCTCGAAAAACCTATTTAAAAGTTTTGAAAAATTATGAAACTTGGCATACCTATAGAAGACATAGTGACAAACATGCGTGCAAAATTTGAGATCCAAACTCGTTTTATATTGGAAGATAGAAAAATAACAAAACATGGTGCAACAGGACAAAAATACTGCACGATAACTGTTTTGTCTTTTTCCTTCTCTTTTTTTGTGATTTTTTTTATTTTTATATCTTTTAATAGAAGTTGAATTTGGTTCTCAAATTTTACATGCATATTTTTCACTATGTCCTCTACACGAATGCCAAGTTTCATAATTTTTTAAAAACTTTTAAATAGTTTTTTCGAGAAGGTTTTCATGATTTCACCGAATATGTGGTTTTCACTGAATATTTTCCCTTAATTATTAGACTATGTTTTTATCGGTGTATGTTTTTAGTTATGAGTGTGTGTGTGTGTGTGAATGTTGTTTTCCAAATAAACGAAAGCACATTATGATGAAATGGAAAATATAAACCTGGGATGTTCCGGTGCCTCGTCGTGGGATAGTTGAACGTTTGAACACAATGAATGACGCTATTACGTGGGATAACATATAGCTAAAACGTGCAAGGAAAAATTAATGGAAAATTGTTGGAAAAATCGACATATGAACAGAAATGAGAATGCATGAGGGCCTTCTCCGCCTCGCCTTCCATGACCAGCGCATTGACCACCGAGAGTGGTGGATGACTCCGCCTTACCTTCCTTGACCGCAGATTGACCTCCTGCACAGTCTATGACGTGTGGGAGCACCTCAACGATGAAATCAATCCGTTCCATCGCCTGACCGAGAATGGGATGTGTGGGTGCACCACCACATCGCGCCTCCGTGCAGGCGTCCATTAGTCTAGTCTATGTTCCTTCCGCGTACCCTTGCCTCGCTCCCCCATCATTGAATAATGGACCCGACCTCGGTCATGGACGCAACGATCATTGAGTGAACGGTCCTCCCCCTATTGACCGTCTTGCATCGCCTTCCTCACCTATAAACTACTCTCATCGCCTTCCTCGTCTCTACTCCCATTGCCTTCCTCCTCGTTGTTGCCTTGCTCGTCATCGCCTTCCTCCCCTTCTTCGTCTTTGTCGCACGTTCATCTTCAAGGCGATCTCCTCCACGCTCCTCGTCCTCGGTGAGTCATCTTCACTGCTCATCATTCATACATAGGGGTTTTGTATGTTCTTAGGATTCGGCCAGATTTGCTTCGTTTTAGTTAAATCTCATCAATTGGGAAGATTTAGGATAGGATTTCATATTGTATTGTAGTAGATCTGTTTATTTGTGAATGATTGAAGTTTTTTTGGGATTCTTTTGTACTATTCATCCGCACGAAGGTTTTAAATGTCTAGTTTAGGTTATCGATGCGTGTAAATATATGCCCATGGATGCAATTTAGGTCGATTAGGTGACATTTTCTCGGTAGTTTGCTTTGGTAGAAGTTTATCTAATGTTGGATTTGATATATATGCAGGCTGGCAGTGCTCGCATCCGTCCTACTTATCGTCGCCTCCGCCTCCACCGGCATACCACCGCCGGGGAATGGGAATGACCCTGATGTTGTTCCCATTGGCACTGGCGCAGTTGAGATGCTCCCCGACTGAGAGGCAGGCTGCCCTGGAAGTAGTACAAACGATGGGAGATTGATTCATGGTTTCGGATGGGGCAGCAGTGATGAATGTTTGCTAATGTGGCAAGCTTTTGATTATGCATCTATGGAACATTGAGGACTGGAGGCCAATAAAGTCCCGCGCGCATGAATTAGCTAGAGTAGCTTTTGTATCAAAATCTAAGTGTATGTCGATGAACCTCTAGCTTTACGTTTAATCTTCTGGTTAATGATGTAACTTTATTCTCTGATCTTTAAAGTGTGTTAGATGGTTTCCCTAAAAAAATACAGAAAACTAGTTTTTTTAGGTGTTTTCAGGTCCAAAATAATGGTTATTATTTTCCCTTAACTAATGGCCATTAGTTGGATATAACGGTGTAGATTAAATTTTAGAAGTTAATAACTAATGGCCATTAGTAAGGGTAATATTATCAAAATGATATGTTTATAATACAAAAATTCATCATAACTAATAAGTTAGTCAATTTTTACATGAATTTGTTATAAATATTTATTTTAAATTTGATTAATCATCATCATTATTATTGTAGTCAAGTTTTAGTGTATTTAACACAAGTTCATATGATAAAAAATATTAATTTTTTAGTACAATTACTAAACTACCCTGAACTAATGACCATTAGTTGAGGAAAAATAATAGCCATTATTTTGGACCTTAAAACACACCTGAGATGAGAGTCTTTAGTTCCCTTTGAGCTTTTTCGGAAAGCCAAAGCACCTAGAAAGCCAAATCAAAGATACTTTGATCTATTCAGCAGCTCGCGTGTGGCTGTGGCCCCGTCTCATCTCGTGTTAATAGTGATCACGGGTCGCAGCCGCCGTCGGCACAGTGCCGAAGCGATTATGGGCAGCTCATGCTTCTCGACTCATACGATGTGCATCATTAGTAACCATCACTCAGACCATCAATAAATAAGTGTCTTCACCTTCGATGTGCCTAGTTAGTCGTCCCCACATTATATATTTGGTCTAGGAATGGATCGAATATTCACCATAGACAGGCAGTGGGTGAAGTCTCTTTGCAGACTGCCAGTGGTCTCTGATGGACAGCGATCCCCACTATAAGAGGTAATATACTAAATTATACTCCATGAACATCTAGGCAATCATGTTAAAGAACCACAGATCCGATCAAATCCTTTAAACTCAGTGGTGCGCCCAGGTTGGAAATTACCTCTAGTGCTTTTCAGTCAACCATAGTATGATTATCTCCACAACGAAAATGGGATGACCGAGGATAAGATGGCAAGGTCTCGAAAATTGGCTGTTAGGTTAGAGATGCAGCTGATTAACTGAGGCAGACTGTTGCATCGACATGGAATATTTTATGTCTACTACAATTTGTCGAGTGTGGTAACAGGGTATATCCTATTGAATGCTCTACAAGGCTGTCCACATTTATATTCCAGAAAAGTTATGAAAACAAATCTCAACAAAAAGAAAAATAAATTTTTTAAAATTGACATCAAATGCGATATAATGCAAACTTAAATTTAGAATAGAAGGGCACAAGAGCCCTAATCTACACAGCATCGCATATATGAAACGAGCGCAACAGAAGAGTCTTTATGGGCACAATAAAGCAGCCGCTGGAGGTGGCGATATTTATCCAAGATGGCAGCGATGAGACCTAGAGCCTGTCGTTACCAGGCTCCTTTTATAAGTGAGAATATTATTAGTTTGCAAATGTAAACCCAATCATGTAATAAACTGTAAACTTCTTACCTTTCTTAATGAAAGGGCAGCACTCCTGCCGCTGTTTTTTAAAAAATAGAGTTAACAAAATTAGTATTAACAATTTTCATATGTAAAAAATATATCATTTCACGCATTCTTTTACAATATAGTGATAGCGCGTGCACTTGCATGGGATTGAACACATTTCAAGCAATCGAAACTTTCATTTCACAAGATTGCGACAGCTGCATTCTTATTTAGCACTATATACCGCAGCGGGTAGACGCACGCAGCCGCGCGTACGTAAAGTCACAGCTTGTCGCACTGCGCAGGGGCGAAGAGCAGCTCATTGTTCTCCAGGTCATAGACGATGTGCATGTTCTGCTGCTGGTAATTGCCGATTAAGGTCTGCTTGCCTTTGTACCCGTCGATCATTAGGCACATCAGCCTCATATCGTGGTCTTCAAAGATGTAGTTCTCCCGCGGCAGGTCCATGTCCGCGCCCTCCAGGTGGAACACCAGCTTCGGCACGGGCACCTTCTTCTTATGGACCCCGTGCAAGGAGAAGCACAGCCTGCCGTCGACCTCCAACACAGGTAGACGGATCTGCGACTTGAACGCGGTCACGAGGTGGTCATACACGTCCTGAGGAAACGTGGTGATGCCCGTGCCGGAGTCGATGATCGTCCCGCTATCGTCATCGTCGTCGTCGTCGTCATCGTCGTTATCATCGTCGTCGTCGTTGTCGTTGTCGTCGTCGCCGCCGCTGTTGTCATCGTCTCCGCAGTCCTCATCGTCGTCGCCGCCGCCGTCGTCGTCGTCATCATTGTGAACAAACACCGACTCGTTGATCGGCAGCCGCGTCTTGCCGACGGTGATGCCCTTGAACGATAGGTAGTAGGAGGTGTCGTTTCCGTAACTCAGTATCGGAGTGGACTGGATCGGCCCCGTGGCGTGCGCTCTGAGGCCATCCGGCGTGCCCAGGAACACCGGGCTGCTCTTGCCGGACTCGAGGATGGAGGTGAAGCAGTGCGAGAACTTGCCAACCTTGAGCTGCGACGGCAGCGACTGCGGCCCGAGGCCAAAGCCGGCGATGCCAGACTCGCCGTCGCTGTACTCTCCCATGTTGTAGAAGCTGCAGCCAAAAGCGAGGTTTGGCACAACGACCTTGCCAGCTTTGCCGTTGGGCGCCTTGAAGGTGAAGCTGCAACGCGAATATTTTACGCGTACTCGGACGTACACCCCTGCTGGGAATAAGACACATGTCCTGCTCTCTCCGTCGTCATTAATCTGTCTTATTCCTCCGTGGCATGCCAGATGGCTAAAACATCCAACGTGAAAGGTGACATGGAGCGTGGGAAGAATTTGGATTCAAGCTACATCGATTTTCGAGTCATTACAATGTCAGTACTTGTCGGACTTTGCATCCGAGTTACGAAAGTGGGAGTGTGCTGTACGCTCCTCACATTTGTTCCTAGATATTAGAGCTCTAGAGGAATTTTTCCTTATTCGTTTTGTGTTCTTCCATTGCCGCCGGCATTATAGTTGTGGCCAACTACATACTAGTTTCATCTATATCTTTTCTGTTGGAGCGTTCGGATTAATCCACCTGGATTTCAGTAAGTAATAAGTATTCTTTGTACTGATTACACCATTGTATTCGTTGCGATGAAACCTTCAAAACTAGACCCACTTATCCATGTTTCAAAAATATTTTTTTTAAATCACAAATATTATATAATAATAATAATAGATTAACAAATTAATAAAGTGATTACTCGTTATAATATGTAGTCAACTTCTGAATGATCGCCGCATAGCGGCGAAAATATAAAAAGAGGAAGCATAAAGACAGTGACAAGTATAACATGTACTGTCATTATTTATAACATGCAGTATAATAATAATTGATTAACAAATTAATAAAGTGATTAGTTGTTATAATATGTAGTCAACTTCTGAATGATCGCCGCATAGCGGTGAAAATATAAAAAGAGAAAGTATAAAGACAGTGATGAGTATAACATGTACTGATCATTATTTATAACATGCAGTATATGCGAAACTATGAAAATAAAATAAACAGCACCAAGACAGTGACAATATAGTAACATGTACTGATAATTTATTATACCATATAGTGATCTATTTTTAGATGGTCACTGCAGCCATCCGACAAAGGTGAAAGACTGATAGACGCGGCTCAATATGAACGCAAAGTGTTTTTAAAGCCGTAGTATATCTATTGTGTCCATGCTTTATCTTTTCACGCCTTTTAAAGATTCTTTTGCATACAACCACGACCGACATCAATGATTACGAGAGCATCCACTAAGATCCACGTTGGCAAGGGTTACCGTGCTTAAGGAATGGATAGGCATCCGTCTGACGTGGCACGCGAATCTCAAAGCTGTCATCCAACGACAGATGACAGGGGCCGCACGTACGAGTGCCCGAACCAGCCGATTTTCGGGTGAAGCTGTCCCTGACGATCTCGCCTAATGTGATGGACTTGTCGAGGTACTCTTCGAGATAGATGCACACATGATCACCGATGTTGTGCGGGAAGTTGGACTTTACGCAGCTGGGGTCGGAGCCCCGGACGTTGTGGTTGGTATTGGATTTCGAGGGATCGAACACCGGAGATCGTTGCCGGAAGCAGTCGAGGCAGGGCATGCACTGCGTCCAGATGAGGTCGCTGCCCGTGTCCAGCGTCAGGGCCACGTGCTGCGGCCGCGGCGTGCCGATGGCGAAGTGGATGAGGTACTCGGAGGCTGGATCGCCGCCGGGGTGCCGCGTGCCACAGGCACGGTCGCCAGATGACCGGCTCTGCGGCCGTTGCGGCGGCGGTGGTGAAGGCTGGCGGCGCGGGCCCTGGAACGAGCGGCCATCCGGCTGACCAGCTCCCACCTGGTGAAGCCGCGCCCGCTGTCCACGTGGGTCAGCTCGGCGCGCAGGGAGAGGCCAGCGGCCGAGATGGTGCTAGAGTCCTTCAGCGACATTATTATTGTTAACAAAAGCACGCAGGCAACAACAAGCTGCGACATGGACGAGTCCTTCGTGGTGCAAGAGCTCTACGGCGCTATAGTGCATAATGCTCTGGTTTCAGTCCAGTTCTTCGGGATTAGGGGTGAGTACACAACCTTAGAACGCTATATATAGCCCTTGCATAGCTCCAGTACGTTTTGAGAGGATTCATATTTGTATTGTTAGTTTATCAAGCTAACATTTAAGGTCCTCATTTAATTTTTATTGTTTTAGTAAAAAACAGGAAGAAAAAGTAACTCAACTAAAAACTCTAATTCATCTTCAGAAAAAAAAATCCATGTATTTTCCAAATTGGAGATATAGAGCCCCACATGGAGTCACCGTCAACTGCGCTCCCGCTCATTTCCTAAAAACTCTTACCTCGCTCGGCTAGTGGTTCGGGTCACATCAGTTGGACTCTCCTTTCGGCAATATATTCAAGTGCCCAACTGTTCTTCGTTTTTTTTAAGATAATGGAAACAAAGTTTACATTGTTTCCGGCCTCTACAAAGTGCACACAGCCGTTTTTTAAAAAATATTACAAGAATGCGGTACACAGACCGTCCCAAGGGGAATAAATTAAGAAAAACCAAGTCTATTATTAAACTTCCAACCGTAATTAACAAAGAGCTTCATGACAGCCATCTCCATGGACAAGCAAACCGATCGGATGTTCAACCTGGTCTCCTTATGCTGCAACTGTGCCATTCCTGAGTTGAACACGATATAGACAGTAAAAAGTAGAATGTACAGCGCACAGGACATAGGAGATTCACTTTTAACTTTTTACTGTAATCCAATTTGTTACAAAGGTGTAGTCCTCGTATGTATTTAAAGGGTGGATCCAAACTTCGTGTAGCACTCTGCATTTAGTAAACTAGCGATCAACCCGTGTGTTGCGCGGGCTCCAATGATACATTACTCAGAAAAATTAAAATGAACTAATTTATTTTAGTATGTGCTTTTAAATTTTAAATATTCATAAATTTATTTTGTAACCCATATTATGCTTATTTTATTTTTATTTGAGTGCATTGTCGTTCACTCGTTCTGGTTCACAACATTTAGATATCATGAGTGTTGATCAACTACGGCAAAGAATGAGATTATTCTGAAATTTTGAAACTGATAAATTAAATTGAAGGGGAACGAATGTTCACTTACAAATTACAATGGTGGTCAATTTGAATAGAAAAAAATAACAGGTGTTCTGCAACCAATTCATTTTTACGATCTACTATAGCGCCTCAAAGGAGACTGGAACAGATGAACACCGGCATGGATCATGCTGAGGGCATGTCAAATTTGGAAGACACCTGCAAACATTTTGGATGAGGCCCTAGAAAAATCCAGGTACTCAGCGAGAGAGATTCCTTGAAACATTAGGAGATTCTCTTTTTAACTTCAATTATTATATATAGGTTTATTAACATCTTATTACACCGTCTGTAACTTTTGTTGCTAAGCTCCGTAATATGACAAGATGGACATATACTTTAGATATCTCTGTAAATTTTCATTAACAGGTGGTGTTACGTTGTCCGCTGCCATAGTGTATGAGACAGAGAAGATGTTGCGTGCCTTGTCTTAGTAAGAAAACTAAATACCCTTTGAGGGGCGGAAATTCTCGAAAATCTTCCCCCCCCCCGCCCCCTCCTTCTTCCTCCTCAACCCGCCTTCCTCCTCCCTAGCCGGCGACCAGCCACAGGGTCAAGCTGAGGTTCGAGTTGGATGGCAGGTCCTCCTTCCTCCTCCTCCAGACATGGAGGCGGTTGTGGGGGCGGCGGTCAACCGGCAGCAGGTCGGCGCGATGATGATGGCGCCGCCACGATCGGCGGCAGGACGACGGTCCGCTGGGATGACGGTGGGGGCGAGGTCACCCAACCAGTTAGGGGGCGGCAGTGTGGTCCGAACGGTGGTTTGGTGGGCGACATCGGTGAGTGCAGGCAGTGCGGTAAGACGGTGAGGTGTTGCAGGCCGCCCGTGGTGGAGGCGGGCAGGGTTTGGGCGGTGTGGCGGCCCACAACGACACCAGAGTCAAAGGGGCTTGAGGCAGCGCGGGGCGTCTGAACAGCGAGATTAGATCGGGATTGGATCAAGTTGGATCGAGAGTTGCTAAGTCACTGGGCTCGCGTTTGTGTCGTGTGTCCCGATACACGGTACAGACTATCTATGCCGTGTGCCAAGGTCCCTAGCACACAACACAGCTAGTCTTCCGTGTGTCATCGGTTGGCACATGGCACAGCTAGTCTGTCGTGTGTCATCGGTTGGCACACGACACAGTTGTGTTTGTACTGTGTGCTTTATTTGTGTCGTGTGTAATTGTTCTGGCACATGGCACAGAGGGTTGTGTGTCGTGTGTCCGATAAATTACACACGGCACAAACTTTGGCACACGGTATATACGCCGTCTCCCGCAGTGGCTAGTGCACAACATCTGTCGCCATGACTGAGCTCACTGTCTATGAACACAGGGATGAAGAAGGGCCCTAGTCGGTATTGTAGTCTGCTCGCGGAGTACTCTGTTGGTAGGTGAGGGTGTTTTGTGAGGTGCTTCAGCCACTTGGGGAAACTGAAGATGGGGATCTTTTCCTTTGGATTCTTCTGTTTTGGTCTGCACAACTACCTTGTCTCTGCGCTTGTACAATGGAAATCACTTTTGTTGCTTGGTTTCATAAATTCAATCTTATGAATGCAGTTTTTTTATCACTCCGCCACACCTCAATTTTTTCCCGTCCTCTGCCACGAGCCACTCTCTTGGCTCTTGGGCATGTGTCGCTCTTGAAGTCTTTGATTGTGAACAACGTGAATGCTGTTGCAGTGACGGCTTGACGGGAGGATGGTATCGCTTTCTTTGCTTGCTTCCACGCAAAATTGGCCTAGCTAACCAAACCAGCCCAATATGGCACAGGACCTCGTGCGCCGGTAATTCGGTCGAGAAATTTGAACTCGGCCTTTTCTTCGCACGTCGGAGCACGGATTGCACAGTCGTGGTCTCCCGAGGGCCTTCAAACTTGATCTGTTGTGCTGCTCGTTTCCTGTTGATAGTGATCGCGCGTCACAGCCGCCGTCAGCATAGTGACAAACTAATGATGGGAAGCTCATGCTTTCCGGCTCATACGATGTGTGCATCAGTAATCATCACTCAGACCATTAATAAACAAGTGCCTTAACCTTCGATACTGCCCTAGCTAGTCCCCACTGCACATTATATATTTGGTCTAGGATGGATCGAATATTCACCTTAGAAATAAGGCATTGCGTGGAGTCTCTTTGCCACTGGTCTCTGATCGACAGCGATCCACACTATAAGAGGTAACATAATAAATTATGCTCTATGAACATTTCAGCAATTCAGCATGTGATACAAATTATGCTCTATGAATATCTCTCACAACCATATGAGAGCAAGTATTATAGTGCTAACTCATCTAGCGAAACAAGCATCCACGTCAGAAAAATCCTCGGTGGATGAGAGAAACGTAGTGAGATAAAGCGGTGGGCGCCTCGTGAGTCGCTATCCCATAGGTCCAATCACATCCATTAAACTCAGTGGTGCATCCAAGTTCGAAATTATGACTTTGCAGTCAACCATAGGATGATTCCCTCTACAACGGTTTGTGCACACACTCTGAGCAAGCACTCGATCAAAACTAGCTAGGTGCGACCTAGGATAAGTTGGCAAGGTCTCGAAAATAGGCTGATACTTTAGTGATGCAGCCGATTAATTGCGACAGACTGTTGGATTGACATGGAATGTCTTATGTCTACTGCAACGGTAGCAGAGTCTTATATATACTAACTGAGAATGACTTTTGTGGGCATAGTGGCATGTGTCCACCCTAGCTTTTTTATTAATTATGGTTAGATATAAATATTGAATCTCTGGTTATACAATTAAACATGTCGACATGTTGTCAAATCATAAATTCAAGTTCAAAAATATCAAATTCTGACAAATTCATCAAATTTAATAGAATTTCATGAATTTGTCATAATTTGATGTTTTTGTACTTCAATTTATGATTTGACAACATATCTACAACTAGCCTAACATGTTTAATAGTATAATCAGATATTCAATATTTATATTTAACCATAATTAATAGAAAAGCTAGGGTGGGCACATGCTCCTATGTTCATCCAAGTATTTCTCATACTAATTGGAGGCTCCTTTTGAGGTCTCCACATTAATCAGAAGAAAACGTAAAAATTCTCACAAAAAAGGAAAACATCTGGCCATTGATTTCTGTTCTCATCAAAGTTTAACCCTTAGATTTACGTAATCTCATGTAGCAGACCTTGATGCTATCCATGTTATAGAAAGAAACCCGGTCGATTCACAGTCCATGGCATGTACGAATTGTAGGTTACGTGGGTAACACCAACTTTTGTCAACACACACATCCTTTTATCTTCCAAAACCAGTAATTGCTTACGAGGCAGCGTGGCTGTAAAAGGCGACTAGCAACGGAACCTGTTTGGTTGTGTTCAAGAGTTCAAGATATCCAGGTCATCTACAAAGTGCTGTTTTTTCGAACGACAGTGCCATCATCTACGTCTGCCGCTGAAGCTGCACTAGGTCATCGGGAATCAACTCATTATTCATCCCACTGCCTTCCTCCAAAATAACAAGATTCGGAGCATCAATATGCACTCTAGTGGCATCAATCAAATTCATATGGATTCCAACGTCAAGGTCTAGCTCACCGATGAGGTTTCCATATGGACTACGTACCAGGCAAGAACTCCAAGCAGAGTCTCGATTAAGCAGAATCTGTTTCCAACTTTTTATATACACAGGTGATATATTTTCATCTTCTAATTTTCATGATTTTAGGTGATATTTTCATCTTCTAATTTTCATGATTTTATTGATGATTTCATCAGCTTAAAGTTGCTAAAGTCTTTCGTCTCCACATGATTGTGTTTCTTCTACATTAAGGCCGCAGTTTTGCTGCTGATTAAATCTACTAAGAATGACCAACTAGTACTTAAAAGCTCCCAGGTTGGAATAAAGTTTTTTTTACATCCAGTTCGACTATGGTTCTTACTGATTATTGTTTTAGTTTTTTTAGAGAGTGGAATAAAATTTCCGGTCTCTACCGTACACAACCTTTTACTTATAACAATATAGGCAAATTATTTTTGGTCAAAAAATATAGGCAAATTATTAGACGTTGCTGTTTTAGTCAACAGAGGTGCAGTGGTAGATAAACCTTTAAGTGAAAAATTAAACCAGGAAATAACCGATGGTCCACTCAGGCAAATGGTAACACGACCATGTGAAGCTATCCGGTTAAGTAGTGGGTGAACATTTATGTATCAACACAATCTGGATTGAGTAAAGGTATAACTTATTATTGTAATTAAAATTTGTACACTTTCAACTTTTTTTTGAGGGGATTGTAGACTGTCAACTGAGTATTGAAGAAAGAAAGGTTTTTCACTTAAATACTGACAGCTCGTCATACATTCTTCTTCCCAATCAACCAAGAATTCTGCCATGGTGCTTATCTGTTATTTCCATCTGTCAGACTGTTTATTTTCAAAATGTTCCTAAGAAAGAACCTATCTATCATATAGGAAACTTTTTAAAACCGTGAATAATAGATGGCGGAGAGAAAAAAATAACGTAGGATAAAATGGTTTGATATTAAATTAACTCAACATATGGTTAGAAAGTAGAAAGTACTGTACTTGAAAGAAAGTGTAACCATAATATGAATTACCATTAAATTTCATTGAAATAAATCAACTCAATAAAACAATTAAATCCCACATATGTCTCGCTGTAACATAACATAAAAATGGCATTCATAATACAAGTCAATCATAAATATTTTGTATCTTATTAAGGAGTAATAAAATTATATATCATTCTAGCTTGTGCGAAGCACGGGTTCGTGGCCTAGTATAATTGAAGACTCCGCAAGACTGTCCACATTTATTGCAGAAAACATATGAAAAAACGAATCTCAACAAAAAGGAAACTTAAATTATTAAATTTCATAGCAAATGCAATATAATACAATCATGTACTACAAGAGTAAATTTACAAAACTACAGGTATTTTGACAAAAATATCATAACTGTAGATGTAATGTACAATTTCACAAAAGGTAGCGCGTGCAGTTGCTTGGGATTGAACACATTTCACGCAGAAACTTTCTTTTCACAAGATTGCGATTGTGACAGTTTCATTCTTATTTAGCACTATATACGGCAGCAGGTAATACACGCATGCAGCCGCGTGAAATAGGGAAAGTCACAGCTTGTCGCACTGCGCCGGGGCGAAGAGCAGCTTATTGTTGGCCAGGTCGTAGACGATGTGCATGTTCTGCTGCTGGTAATTTCCTATGATTGTCTGGTGGCCTTTGTACCCGTCGATCGTTAGGCACATCAACTTCTTGTGACGGTCTTCAAAGATGTAGTTCTCCTGCGGCAGGTCCATGACTCCATGTCCGCGCCCGCCAGGTGGAACACCAGCTTCGGCACGGTTGGAACCTTCTTCTTATGGACCCCGTGCAAGGAGAAGCACAGCGTGCCGTTTATTACCTCCGACGCATGTGGATGGATCTGCGACTTGAACGCGATCACGAGGTGTTTATAGACGTACCTCGGAAACATGGTGATGGCCGTGCCGGAGTCGATGATCGTCCCGGTATTGCCGCCCTTGTAACGGAACACCGACCTTTTGAGCCGTAGCCGCGTCTTGCCCACGGTGATGCCCTTGAACAAGAGGTGGTAGTAGGAGTTCCCGTAGCTCGGCATCGGAGTGGACTGGAACGGCCCCGTGGCGTGAGCTCTGAGGCCGTCCGGCGTGCCCAGGAACACGGGGCTGCTCTTGGCGTGCTCCTCCTGCATCGAGGTGAAGCAGTAGGAGAAGTTGCGGACCTGGAGCTGCGACGGCAGCGACTGCGAGCCGCGGCCGAAGCCGGCGATGCCAGACTCGCTGTCGTTGTACACTCCCGTGTTGTACATGCCGCAGCCAAAGGCAAGGTTCGGCACAGCGACCTTGCCATGCTTGCCGTTGGGCGCCTTGAAGGTGAAGGTGTCCCTCACGATCTTGCCCGACGTGATGGAGTCGTCAAGGTACTCTTCGCGGTAGATGCATACATCATTAAGGCATTTTTTGCAGATGGGGTCGGAGCACCGGACTTTGCGGTTGGTTTTGGATTTCGCGGGGAAGAATATCGGAGGTGGCCAGCTGAAGCACGGGTGGCAGTGCTCGCACTGCGTCCAGACGAGGTCGCTGCCCGTGTCCAGCGTCAGGGCCACGTGCTGCGGCCGCGGCGTGCCGATGTCGAAGTGGATGAGGTACTCCGTGTCCGGCTGGAGGACGGTGCCAGGAGCCACGGGCGCTGTCGCCGCATGACCGGCTCTGCGACCGTTGCGGCGGTGGTGGTGATGCCTGGCGGCGCGGGCCCTGGAACGAGCGGCCATCCGGCTGACCAGCTCCCACTTGGTGAAGCCGCGCCCGCTGTCCACATGGGTCAGGTCGGCGCGCATGGAGAGGCCGGCGGCCGAGATGGTCCAAGAGTCCTTCAGCGACAATATTGTTAACAAAAGCACGCAGGCCACAACATGCTGCGACATGGACGAGTCCTTCGTGGTGCAAGAGCTCTGGTTTGAGTCCAGTTCCTTAATTGGGATTGAGTATACACAGCCTTAGAACGCTATATATATAGCCCTTGCATAGCTTCAGTACGTTTTCAGAGGATTCATATTTGTATTGTTAGTTTATCAAGCTAACATTTAAGGTATTTTAATTTTTTTGTTTTGGTAAAAAAACGGAAGAAAAAGTTACTCAACTAAAAACTCTAATTCATCGTGGATTGCGACAACTCGCATTTCAAGGACGATGGAGAGGATGGGAGGTTTCGAGTGGAAGGCTCGATAGCGGCGCAGGTGATTAAGCAGACGGATGTGCTGCTTATCTATACCAATAATATAAATTTGACGAGGTCGTCTACGCCCTCCAAAACCCATCGCTTTCCGTCTGCTCCTGTCTCGATTATCCAAGTCACAGCCGTCGCAGCAAAGTCCAAAACCCGTCACTTTCTGTCCGCTCCTGTCTCCGTATCCGTATCCGAGTCGCAGCCATCACAGCCAAGTGCTCCTGTCTCCATATATCCGTATCCAAGTCGCAGCCGTCGCAACCAAGTTTTTCTAGAGAGAAAATCGCAAGACCTCCTGTCTCTCAAGTCCCAGCCAAGTTTGCAAGCACATCAAGTTGTCGAGAACATCCTTGAACTGTGAAAACAGTGGGCTTGAGCTGCTTGAGGGCCGCCGCAAATTGCTGCTGCAAACCGAAGAAGATTCCTGGAGATGAAGATCGCAACACACGCTGCTGCATCTGTGAATATTGTCTATCTTCCATGGTCAACAAACTCCTCTCGCTTGTTTAGCAGCAGCGGCGCCTCCCCTTGTGCTGGTTCCACACCACCACCGACGACCAACAAAACTTTTTTGTTCCACTCACCATGGTTACTAATGTGACAAGAACAAAAAAAAACAAAACAAAGGATGAACAACAAGAAGCTAGACAAATAAGGGACATGACAAACTACCCTAGAAAAAATCCTATGCTGAAAAAGAAAAGAAAAAAATGAACGGGGCTAATCTGCAAAAATACCAATTACTCGAAATTAAACGAATTAATTCGAGAAAAGTCATGAACCGGGTCCACGGCTCTGTGGCCCGCGGCCGCGGTGCTGATCCACGGTCCATGGTGGACCAGGGATCGTACCCCTCCGGAGGATGATCGAGCGGCCGCCGCCGCCGCCGAGCATTGGAGGCTCGCCGGAGTTGGTGATTCGCCGCTCTAGGTCTATTTACGGTGCGGAGCACGCCTACGCGGAGTGGTAGGTCTATTTACGGTGCGGAGCACGCCTATGCGGAGCGGGGAGCGCGACGAAACTTTCCACAACGGTCGCGCGGCGTGGAGAAGGGCGGAGGCGGCTGGCGGCGAGGTGCGGGCGGCGGGGTTCGGCGACTTCGCGGGGACGGCTTGGTCGCTCGTGGTGGCGTCCAACTTTGCAGGCGGGGGCGGGGCGTCCGGGCAAAGAACGACGTAGGGTCGACGGGGTCCCGGGAGGCTTCGGGGGTGTCGCGACGGAGCTCAAGAAGGCGGCGGCGAGTTTTTGGGGGAAAAGGAGCACGGGACGCAGGGGCTTGCTATTTAAGGGCGCGCGGGCACTCATAGGCTTGGCGCGCATGCTAAGGATTGCCACGGCAGAATCGGAGGCGGCTAGGGTTAGGTTGGGCTAGTGTTGCGGGCTGGCACGGGTTGCGGCTAGGCTTTGGTAGCTGAAGCAGGCCGGGTGTGGCTGGGGCTGGAGCAGGCCGAAGGAAAGAAAAAGAAAGAGAGAGGGGAAAGGGCCCAAGAAAGAGGGAAAAGGGTTTCTTTCCTTTTTATTAGCTTTCCTATTCTATTTCTTATTGCAAAATAAATCGAATCGAAAATCTACTCGAATTTTAGAATGCATTTTCACACAATAGAAATCCTATTTCATCTAGGCAGCATGAATGCACAAACAAAAATTTTATAAACCTTAAATTAATTTAATTAAATTGAAAATAAGCTCTTGCCTATAGGAAAATTGCTAGCACCCTAATAAAATAAAAGAAAATCTATTTTGTTGAGAAATTTAAAAATCAGGATGTTACATTTTACATATGCCACTTACCGTCTTATATAAGACATTTGCTGAAAGAAACAAAATTCAATATTATTATTCAAGTAATCATTAACCTGTGCATGTCCACGAACCCCTGCTTTTTATTTTTGTATGGAGTAGTAGGGGACAAATCAACTTATTGATTTCCCCCAATAAAGGCTGCATATAGATATGACTCAAACTTTTTCTGTATAGATCCATGAGTCACACCCGTAGCAACACATGGGCACTCCGCTAGTTTATGTAATAATTTGGCTGTAATCTCTTCGGAGGCCAAAGTCTTTATCTTAAAATATAAATGACACTAAACTATATGTTCATTTTAGAATTTTTTTAAAATACTATCACAGGCATGGAATTTAAGAGAACCATGACACTTTGACCATCATGTATATAACACCACTAGTAGAGAGCATCAGATCATGTCTGTGCCTCTTATGCAAAACGATATATAGCTTTATTCACTGAGAGCTGAGACAGTTCCCGTGCCAAACTTGAGCTTTTTACAGCGTACGTACAGTCACAGCTTGTCGCACTGCGCTGGAGCGAAGAGCAGCTTATCGTTCTCCAGGTCGTAGACGATGTGCATGTTCTGCAGCTGGAAGTTGCCTATTACGGTAGTATTGCTACCCTCGTCGATCATTAGGCACATGAACGGCCTTATCGTGATCCACAAACATGTAGTTCTCCGGCGGCAAGTCCATGTCCGCGCCATCCAGGTGGAACACCAGCTTCGGCACGGGCACCTCCTCATTGTTTGTGCTGGGCAAGGAGAAACACTGCCTGCTGCCGCCATCATCCGCAGTAACGACAGGCGGCAGATCTATCTGCGCCTTGAACGCGGTCACAAGGTGGTCGTACACAACCTTGGGAAAGTTGGTGATGCCCGTGCTGGAGTCGATGATGGTGCCGCCGGTGCCGTCGCCATTGACAGCGAACACCGCCTCGTCGACCGGCAGCTGCGTTGCGCCGACGGTGATGCCCTTGAACAAGAGGTAGTAGAAGGTGTCGTTGTAGTTTGGCATCGGAGTGGAGTGGATCGGCCCAGTGGCGAGCGCTCCGAGGTCATCCGGCGTGCCCAGGAAGACCGGGCTGCTCTTGCCGGACTCGTCGAACATCGAAGTGAAGCAGTGTGAGAAGTTGCCAACCTTGAGCTGCGACGGCAGCGACTGCGGACCCCGGCCGAAGCCGGCGATGCCGGACTCGATCTTGTCGAACTCTCCAAAGTCGTAGATGGCACAGCCAAAGCTGAGGTTCGGCACGATGCCCTCGCCCTTGGCGTTGTCGAAGGTGACCGTGTCCGCGACGATGTTGCCCGTTAACATGAATTCGTCACCATAGCCGTATTCGTACAGGCACAGATGCATTTCGATCTCGCACGTGGTGCCGGCGGCGGTGGTGGAGCTTGCGCAGCTAGGGTCGTCGGTGCACGAGACGTTGTAGAAGGTTGCGGAGGCGTCTGAGTCGAACGCCGAGGGCGACGGCTCGTCGACGCAGTACAAGCAGGGCTGGCACCGAGTCCAGACGAGGTCGCTGCCCGTGTCCAGCGCCAGGGCCACCTGCTGCGGTTGCGGCGTCCCGATGGCGATGTGGATGACGTGCTCGGTCGCCGGTTGGAGGACCGTGCCAGGGACCCCAGGTAAGCCGGCGGGGCCGCCGTAGTTGCGGTTGCGAAGACTGGCGGTACGAGTCCTTGAACGAGCGGCCATCCGGCTGGCCAGCTCCCACCTGGTGAAGCCGCGCCCGCTGTCCACGTGGGTCAGCTCGGCGCGCATGGAGAGGCCAGCGGCCGAGATCGATGTTGTGCCAAGCAACATCGCTGTGAAGATGACGCCGGACAAAAGCCGCGACATCGACGACTCGTTCATGGTGCAAGTGGATCTACGAGTCCAGCTGTTTCTTAGGATTGAGCACGCTAGTTAAGAACGCTATATATAGCCCCGACTTTAAAACCATGGATTCAGGGGAGTGCAGAAGCTACTTCTCTTTCCTCGGTTAACTGAACTCTCATAGATCAAAAAATGCAACAATTGTTATTCCTCTCAAGTAGTCCGAATCTGATAGTCAACATCGTCAGCATGCTCCATGTAACTTGAGTACAGCAGAGAACAACCTACACTTTAATTGTCCTCCTTTCCTGTGGCGCGAATGGTAATAGCCGAAGGTGGAGAATGCACAATCCCGTGAGAGAGCACTGGCGAGACTAAAGCCGAAAGATGAGGAAGGCTACACCATATTACCATTCTTTTCAGTGGATGAGATAAATCTATTTGTAAACTAAATCTTTCCCGGAACCTATATTGTACATAATGTATCAATTCATGAGATAAAATTACACCCGAGTCAGATTGTTAGAAGAGTAAATTTCACAAAATGACCTCCTTTTTTCGCGGTGATCCGCCGGCGAGCCGTGCCGTGCGTGGGCTTCTTCGTGGTCTGGCACGCATTTCACCTGATACGCAGCAACAGCCAACAGCTAAGGATTCCGCGCCACCATCGCCGGCCGAGCACGCGTTGATTGCACGGCCGTCCCGGCCCCACGGGCCACGGCATCGCGCGCGTAGTCGTTCTCGACAAGCTTGAGTTGTTAAGCCGCTAGTAACCGGTGCGCGTAGCGCCATGTCGTCTAGTGCTGAACATGCTCACGTGCCACGTCAGCCGCCGTCGGTGCAGTGGCGAGCCCTGACGAACCGATGACGAATTGCGGCTGATGCTTTCAACTCGCGCGTCGTACTAGTTTGTAGTTTGTGATTGCCTCTACTGCTTCCTAGCTAGTCCCCGCACTATATATTTGGCCTAGGATGGAATCT
>JAUNZO010004571.1:0-28348 GCA_031894775.1 Chloris gayana | reverse complement strand
GATTTCAAAAACATACCACCTCAATTCCTACATTTATCTTATTTCTATGTTTTTTCTATCCTACATTCCAAAGGGGGCCTAAGTTTTCATTTTCTGAGCTGGAGCGTGCAACAGCACTGGAAAATTTCAGAAGTTCGCTGAAGATTGGAGAAGGCGGATTTGGATGTGTACTCAGAGGTATCCTGTGAAACATGACAATTGCAACAAAGGTGTTGAAACCTGATAGTTCTCAGGACAATCACAGTTTGAGCAAGAGGTAATAATTTAGTAAACTCATTCTAAATTTTAACTTAGCTTTGCAGTAGTTGAAAAGGGGATTATCTAGATCCTCAAGCACCTTTACAGTTCATAACTAGTAGAAAAACACATACTTCGAAATCAATGTGCCAACCATGAATGATGAGTGTTTTGTTATGGACTTCGTTCAGTTGCTATTCTGAGCAGAGTGAGGCACCCTCACCTTGTAACTCTACTAGGAGCGTGTTTAGAGTCATCCACACTTGTGTACGAGTTCTTACCGAATGGAAGCCTTGAAGAATTTCTTGTTCGTGCTGTCAAGAGGCGAACTCTGCAATGGTAAATCCGCATCCGGATTATCGCAGAGATATGTTCAGCGCCGATCTTTCTACACAAAAATAAACCCCACCCAATTGTTCATGGAGATGTAAAGCCAGCCAACATCCTTCTTGATGTCAACTTACCTCCTCCATTCTTAAATTGTGACGTCGTTGATTTTTTTTATTACATTTGACCGTTCGTCTTATTCAAAATATTTTAAGAATTACCAAATATTTTATTATAATTCATTTATCATTAAAGGAAGTTAAAACACAGACTTATGGTTTTATATATTGAGAAATTTTTTTAAATAAAATAAATAGTCAAATATAACAAAAAAGTCAATGGTGTCAACAATTTAAAAACGGATGGAGTAGTCAGCAAGCTTTGTAATTGGTATTTCTCGCCTCCTAATCCAGTCCGGTACGAATAACACTACCCTGTATCGCATCATGCATCCACTAGGAACTCCCTTGTACATGGACCCAAAATTTCTTGCCACTGGAGAGCTGACACCTCACTCCGATGTTTATTCTTTCGGGATCGTGGTCTTACGCCTTTTGACCGGAAAACCTCCTGTTGGCATAAAGAAGATTGTGGAAGATGCGCTGGATAAAGGTGACCTGATGCCTCAGCTGGAGAGTGGCCGGATTTGCACGTCCAGCAGTTAGCGGACCTTGCTCTCAGCTGCACGGAACTGAGCCGGAGGTGCCGTCCGGATCTTTCAGGCGAAGTGTGGGAAGTGGTTGAGGCGATGAGAGGTGCAGCAACTTTATCGTCGGCCTCATCAGTACCACGTGAAAACTGCACGCCGTCATATTTTATCTGCCCTATATCTAAGGTAATAAAGCAGAATCTGTTGTACTTCAATTCTAATTTTCCCTGTTTGTGAACATAAGAATAGATGGGCAACGCAGATGGGCGTTAATCACTAGACTGATATTTTATTTGTCTATGAAAATTTAACAGCTTAAGGCTCCGTTTGGATGTTATAGTTTCTCAAAACCGAAGTATTAAGAAACCATGGTTTTAGAAGCCATTGTCAACCAAAACCATGGTTTAGAAAAAAGAGGTCAGGAGTGGAGTTTTTAAAACTCTAAAAATAGTTGCACTCTTACCAATACCATGATTTTTAAAACTGTAAAACTTGTTACATCCAAACACCTCCATACCTCCTAAAACCAAAGTATTTTGTAAAACCGTAGTATTCTTACAAAACTTCAAAAATACTTTGTATCCAAACAGGGCTAAGTTTTTTTCCTCTAATGACCAACCGTTAGTTCTGTTGGTAAATTTCAGGATGTCATGAATGATCCACATGTCGCAGCGGACGGATTCACCTACGAAGCTGAGGCCATCAGGAGCTGGTTGGATAGTGGTCACGACACATCTCCAATGACCAACTTGCGGCTGGAGCACGATGAGCTGATTCCCAATCGTGCACTTCGCTCTGCCATTCAAGAATGGCTCCAGCAGCAGAACGTGGCACTGTAGTGCTCAATTGCAGCGTACTCCCACAAATATCAGTATAGTATCGTGCTTTCTGCTAGTACCAAAAGTCTTGATTGGTCCTGGACTAAGAGCAACTCCAGCCCAAGACTGCAAATCAGCCCCTCCAAAATGGATTTGCAGTCCCACCTGCAAGAAAACACCGCCTGCAAAATAAGATCAACTCCAGCGGCAGTTGTAACCCGGCCTGCATTTCTTTATGGGGTCCGTCTGTCAGCGTCGAATCCATCTTGCTCCGCCGCCGCCGCCGTGAGCCAGCCGCTCCCTAACCTTGAAGAACCCGCCCGGCCAGCTCACCATCCCTCCGTCTCTCCGTCCGTCGGCCGCTGCCTGCGCCTCCGCCTGCCGCGTCGGAGGTGGGGGAGAGAGATGCGGGGACGGATCGGGTGCGGCGAGGGCGTGGTGGCGCGGCTCCGTGTGGCCGGCCAGGGCCCGGCTCGGTGCGGCCGGAGGCAGCACGCCGAGGGCGCGGTGGCGCGGCTTGCGGCCGGCCTCGGTGCGGCTGGAGGCAACGCGTCGAGGGCGCGGTGGCGCGGCTCCGTGCGGTCGGAGGCGACGCGGCGAGGGCGCGGTGGCGCGGCTCCGTGTGCGGCCGACGAGGTCCCGGCTCGGTGCGGCCGGAGGCGGTGCGGCGAGGGCGCGGTGGCGTGGCTCCGTGCGGCCGGCGAGGTCCCAGCTCGGTGCGGCCGAGGGCGCCGTGGCGCGGCGTCGTGCGGCCGGAGGCGGTGCGGCGAGGGCGCGGTGGCGCGGCTCCGTGCGGCCGGCGAGGTCCCAGCTCGGTGCGGCCGAGGGCGCCGTGGCGCGGCGTCGTGCGGCCGGAGGCGGTGCGGCGAGGGCGCGGCGTCGTGCGGCCGGAGGTGGCATGGCGGCGCGATGCGGCCAGATGAGCAGCCGAGCAGGGAGAAAACGACGGGCGAAGTGAGAAGAAGGAAGAAAAGTGAAAAAAATAAAAAAAAATAGAAAAGAAATTATAAAACGGTGGGTCCCACGTTTGGAGAGGGGAATAGAGGCCCTCCAGGAATAGAGGCTGGGAGTTGTAATTTGGAGGGGTATGGAAAATAGAGGCGCTTTTAGAGGGCTCTGCTGGAGTGAAGTTTTTGGATGAAATCTCTAAATTTTAGAGTAGAGGGCCATTTAGAGGACCTCTGCTGGAGTTGCTCTAACAGGCTCGCCGAATGACACTCCCCATCTACTAGTAGTATTTCCTTTGTCAGGAGCTCTGAGGCCTGTGATAGTGTACATGTAACAACTAGCAAGTGTTCGTTCGTTAACTAGGATAGTTATGCTGTCAAAAGGCGAACTCTGTATGCCCTATTTTTTCTTGGAACAATGCATGTATGCGTATGCTCTTTTTAACCCCTTGCCCATTTCGGGCTTTTCCAATTTTTTGTCGAATCTGCCAAACGTCCAGCTGTGTAGTCCTGTGGGCCCGAACTCGCAAGGCATCTTTACGAGAGATGTGAGTACCTCCAGAAGTGTTTACTGTAAAGAACGCGACACTTTGATGAATCCTGTTCAGCATTGAAGCCCCGGGACAGGCATGCCTAGCTCTCGTCTTTATGAAATACAGTAATGCTTGTGGCTTGTCTTCGCGACTTGAAGTCCTGACAGGGTACCGATCGTTTGTTTGGTTTGGAGCACGTTGATGCCTGAGTACTGTACCTGGGTAGGGCCGGAGGAGTATTTTGGTGGGTTAGGCCAGATTTACATGTTCCTGTTCTGTTGTCCAAAATGTTTACAAAACTGATACTATATTATCCATATTAGCGCTTTGTTGTGATTAACAGGCCTGATAGTCGTGCCCACGAGGTCAGTACCACGAAATCACGCCGCACAGCTCAGTTTTTATTTTAGTATTACCAAAGCGTTCCAGCTAGGAGGAGGCCGTGAACTTGTCGTGGATGGGATAAACGGGCCTGGCGTCCAGCGTGCAGGAGATGGGACTAGTTCGTTGAGCCCTGCGCCGTGGGGTGGCAGACTGGCAGGAGCAGGACTGAACCAGACCAAGCGGCGGAGCGCCAGTGCGCACGTCAGGTTCCTGGCCCGTCGCCGCGAAACAGCGGTCGACACGTGTCCCTCCGCCGGATAAGACGCGCCAGCGCCGCGAGTCCACTGCTGCTGCTGCAGTCGTCCTGCGCCGGTGGCCTCGCGCCCCGCCCCCGCGCCGCGGTCATCCGAAACGGCCGGCTACAGTGCCCGAGCCACGCCGACAGGTCCAGGCATGACCCTACTACTGCGACATGCGAGCAAGTGGGCAGCGGCACGCCGGCTTTGTAATTTTCGTAATACTAGCTAGTACCGCGTGCTTGTGATCGCAAAAAAAAAGTGCCGTGCTTGTTCACTGCTAGGGAGCAACATCATAAAATACGTGGCGTGAGGCACATACTGAGAGCCCGCCGGATCGATCATTTCTGTTGTTCTTTTTCGTTGGTTAGCTCAAATTTGAGTTAATCAATATGGCTTAATGGGTGCAAATCATAAGTAGAGAATGTTAGTACATCTGGTACCAAGGAAATTCTAGTTTTTTTTTCAAATTGCTGCTCACCTATTTCATTTTTATAAATGACCATTTTCTTTCGGCTCACGCACATATATATAACACACACTTTGAACATTTGAGAACAAAGGGCTCCTTACCGATGGAGATTCTAGGTAACCTTGCCACATGCATGATACAATGAGCAAGTGTTTCGAATTGGTAACATTTTTTTCTTATAGAAAGAAAATATATTAGTACTCAATATTTTACACTTTAATGCATCGACGATTAATTACAACCTTGTTTGGTTGCTTATCATAACTATCCTTAGCCAAGTGTGAGTTGCCACAAAAAGTGTGGCTAGCAAATCATTAGCCACAAGTTTGGTAAAGTTAGTTAAGAAATTGAGAGTATGACATGTGTGAGCCAGTGTGCTAAAAAAGTTTGGCTTACCATAACTGCAACAATGAATCAAATAACTACCTAAATAATCCGTGGCATGACTATGCTTAGGGTAAAGTTAAGCATCAACCAAACATATGCTACTACATATAGCTATTTTGAAGTACAACCAAATAGTAATTTATTGTCGTTCTAGAACAAAGTTGACATGACTATATATATATACCATGCATAGCACGTTGGTAAATCTGAATCCTAATATTAGAGAACATGCATGCATGATCCCTTTTTGTTGTTGTTCCTTTGTACTATAGTATGAAGGAAAAAAACATCCTTAGTTACTCCCTTTCCCCTCATTTGTACACATTCAATAACCTTCAATATGTTGAAAAATCATTCAAAAAAAAAGCATCGAAGTGTTACTCTCTTCCTCCAAACGATCACGCAAAGTGATTGTCGTTCTCACGTCAAAATGTTTATAATAGAGAGAGAAGAAGCCAAATTAGAAAAGTGAAAAAGGAGAATCTGAAACGAACCGTAAGAGGCTAGCATCTAGTCCCTAGGTCTCTATGTTGGATATTTTCCCTAGATATTACACTTAACTTTCTTCGGTTCAACCAATTGCTACATGCAATTTACTTGTTAGCCAAAATTTTGAGGAGAAATAAGCAGTTTCAAATGAAAATGCATGTCTAAATTCTTCTTTTCAAACTCAACACAGTCAAGAGGTCGATCAGTAGCCCTACGTTGAGCAAACACGAAAGAGGTTACTTAAGGAGGGATCCTCTGGACTATCATATCGATCATATGTGCCCCTCCTACCATCTAGTAGGATGCTATCCTTCACGCAGTACTCTCCCTTTTGCCCTAACCTCGCGGCAACAGCACAGCGGCTCGCGTGACGAGCACGAGATGATCCGAACGCAGCCACCGCCATGTAGGCCACGTCAAAGCGGGTCCCAAGTCCAGGTACGGACCGTGGCCAGGGACCAATCACGTCGCCGCTAGGCACGGGCCCCGGAGCTAGTTTTTGTTTAAATAAACCTGGGAAAAAATCAACAGTGTGAGACTGTGATGCGATGCGAGAAAGAGAAAGCACAGGCAAAACCTCCCACCGCTGTCTCTCTCTACGCAGGACATGTAGACAGGGACTTGATAGAGAGAGAAGAGACGACACTTTTAGTGAGAGAGACGATGAAGGACTTGAGGAGGGAGAGGAGAGAGGTTAAAAGGAAAAGGAGCCATTGCCGTACGTGCATAAACATTGCATAGGCAGCAGCTACATAACTCAAAGGTCACAAAGAGAAAGTAGGAGAAGGCCAAGAAGAGGGAGAGAGAGAGAGAGAGAGAGAGAGAGAGAGAGAGAGAGGGAAGCCGCCAGAGCAAGCTAGTAGCTGCGAGATGGGGCGCGGGAAGGTGGAGCTGAAGCGGATCGAGAACAAGATCAGCCGGCAGGTGACTTTCGCCAAGCGCCGTAACGGGCTGCTGAAGAAGGCGTACGAGCTGTCGGTGCTCTGCGACGCCGAAGTCGCCCTCATCATCTTCTCCAGCCGCGGCCGCCTCTTCGAGTTCTCCACATCCTCATGGTACGGTATGGTGGCTTGGTACCCAGAGCCGCCTGCCTCTTCATCTACGCAAACGCACACTGTTTTATGTGTAACTGCGTTTTGCTCTTTTCTTCTTCGAGAGAGAAGCGAAAATTTTATGCGTGATTCAAGGCTGGGTTTCGTTTGCGTGTTGATGCCATTTTTCTTGGGAAGGTCCAACAAACTCCAAAGTTTTTTTTTCTACTACGCATGCATATGTTGCCAATACAAGGTTTCAGTATACGGTGTTTCCGAGAGATCTGGCTGTGGGGCTCGTTACCTGTGTAGATCGTAGTCCACATGACTCCGGTTCTTTTGCTGTTTTGGGGAAATATCCGTTTGGCCGTTTTATCACCTGGACGTTCAACTTTCCTCTTTTGGTTTTTGCAAGTTCAGTAACTTTTATTCAGCTTGTTTCTAAAAAAAAAAGACAATCAACAAAAAAAGGACATAAATTAATAAACGATCTATGTACAACTCGCAGCACTATTTGCAGGTTGATTAATTGCTGCTCCAATTATTACTGTGTGTTTTAGCGCATGTCACAGATAAGAGCTGAGCTTTCACTTCCATCTGACATCCTGCATATCCAGATCTGAAGAGGGAACAACACATCCTTCATTTTTCGTCTTGATCATTATCAACATTTCTGTGCATATATATATTATTACCATTCCATTTGGGGAGCTTGGGGAGAAACCTGATGCCATTTCAGATTATGTTGGGGAGCTTCGGGATTTTACTGTTCCATTGGGATCTCGATCCATCATCTCCCCCTCTCCGTGGCATGCTACTGTTCCATTGAGTATTGAGTCATTCTCTGTATCTTTTCTTCTCTCTCCACGTCTTGTCTAGGCTCCTCTGTCGTAGTGCAAGCAGCTCAGAAGGTTGAGGAAAAGTGTACCTGAGATTCTGAGAAAGGCGCATGCGTTATGTTGGAGTATGAATCCACTGATATCGCAGGCACCCATGGACAGGCAGCGGTGTACTATTCTCAACTATGCAGGCTTCTGTGCTGCAGGCTAGAGGCAATGCAGATTGCATGTATATTGGGACTTGGATTGTTGTGCATGTGTATATACTCCTACAGACTTTTTTTTATTTGAACATCATGTCATATTGTATGCAAGCAATCAGATGGAGAGTGAAATACATACCAAGTTTAAGGCTGGATATATCTGGAAACAATTGAGTTTTAGGATATTAATTAATTTAGGAATAATGTTCCCAGCACTGCTGTCTATTAGGTCAAAACAGTATTTGCTCCCAGAAGAAGAATATATAAAACATGACTAATATACGGAAAATTGAGCACCCATGCACCCTGAAACCTTGGTATCATACAGTATCACTGACCATTTGTTTTTCTATCAACAGCATGTACAAGACACTGGAGCGATACCGCAGCTGCAATTACTCATCCGAAGCATCAGCTCCATTGGAGACAGAATTAGTAACCGTCTTATCTCTGAACACTATTATATTGTTACTCCGTGTACATAATTAAGCATTTCATGCGTAACCAAGAAGATAAAATAAATTGTGCAAAAGATCTCGGTACATGAATATATATGTAGTGCACGTAGGCTGGTTAATAAAGGGTAAGGTTTTCTTTCTTCCCATTATTCATATGGACACATATGGTGACTAAAGAAGCCAATGCGCAGTTAATTAATCCTACTGATTGTTTGACAGTTCTTAAGAAAACATAAACAGTGTTGTTGATTCAAGAATAAGACCTGAGAACTATGGGCTGAACGATAAAATTACATTTGTTTTTTCTGGCATATTTAGGATGGATCATAAAAAAACTTGAAGGCTGCTAAATTTACATTCAATTTTGTTTTGACATATATCTAGGAGCACTAGATATGTTCGTTGTATGTTGAATCCTATGGTTCTTGAATTTCTTAAGCTAGCCAAAAGGTCCTGCTAGACGAAATCCCTAGATATGGTCGCCGTCCGTCACCATATTGATATTGATTTTTGCCCTTTGCTTTGTCATCTTAGATAGCTAGGTACTAATCTATCACGAGTGGTAGTTTTTAGTTTTGTCTTCACTACAAGAATGGGTTCTTAATATTTGGAGCCTACATTATCATCGCTCCATGCAATTTGTAACCACAAAAGAATATCATTACAGTGTAAGTTTAAAACGTGATCAATCATTACTCATTATGATGGCATGCATGATTTTCTTTCATTCAGCAAAACCTGTGTATATAGTTTACATGTGTTTCAAAGTCTATACACATGTGGTAACTATATTTTTTCTACGATCATCCGGGCAGTTAACATATATGCACATGCCATGTCGATTTTTAATTAGTCTCCTCCTAGTAACGCCGTAGTACACATGCCAGAGGCTAGAAATAGTGAACTAAATTTGGAGCATTTAGTTCTGGGCATGTATATGATAATGATGTAATTACCACTGAACCTAATAAGGGGATCAAAATTATCCTATTCAACAGAATAATTACCAGGAGTATTTGAAGTTAAAGACAAGAGTTGAGTTCCTGCAAACAACTCAGAGGTGTGTGTCCTTACTTTGTTCCTGAAAAGTTTAAAGTGTAGTAATTAATGTCTGTAGTCGCACTGTAGAATCCAGAAACTGTTCCCGTGACTGTCTAATTATTATTTTTATCTTAATCTGCAGAAACCTTCTTGGTGAAGACTTGGGTCCACTCAGCACGAAGGAGCTTGAACAACTTGAAAACCAAATTGAGATATCCCTCAAGCATATCAGATCCGCAAAGGTAGCTATATTTATAGCCGAACTTTCATCCACTCCCTTGACACTTTGGTCGCTATTGCAATTTTCTGATCAATAGAAAACTTTTACAGAGCCAGCAATTGCTCGATCAGGTCTTTGAGCTCAAGAGTAAGGTGATGATGCAGCTTTCGTATTTTTTGTTTGATCTTATTTTGTCAACATGGGCTACAGAAATGCTAACCAATAAATTATCTAGGAACAAGAACTGCAAGATGCTAACAAAGACCTAAGAAAGAAGGTAAGGTCATTTTCTGGGGGATAATAATATAATGCTCAATCAATTATTTGAATCAGTGATAAATTTGCAGATTATCCATACATCAATATTGCATTTGAGCAATGATAATTAATTTGATCAAGGCAAATTATAATGTTCATGGATATTAATTATGCATATGTGAATTTTATATTTCACTAATTTGCCCACTGTATGTATGTGATCGTTTTGAGAAATAATCTATACAGCGTGCATGTATATGAGTAAGAAAACAATGCAGTTAAATTTTATGTTTGTTCAGATAAAGTAGTATTCCTCTTGCTTGTTGAGATTCATGTAAAATGCTAAAATAATTTCTCTTGCAATTAAGTTTAAAGTAAGGAAAGGATATATATGTTTTTCAATTTACAGGTGCTATGTTTTGAATATTTTAGCTTTGTATCTTCTACACTCAATAGAAGTTTGCTGCTATATAGTTTTGAAATTTTACCTCTTCAATCGTTGCAGATACAGGAAACTGGTGAGAATTTGCTACCTATGACTTGCCAGGATGTTGGGCCTAGTGGCCATGCTAATGAAGCTGATCAAGAACTGCACCTCGGTGTTTGCGATCCCTCCCTTCATATAGGGTGATAATTCTTTATTTGTTTCAAGTAACATATTTACAGGCCAGCTTAATGACTGCAAATATCACCAGTGCTTCTTATTTGACATGGATTATTATATTTCTATGTTTGATTCTATACTTGTCGGAATGATTCAACAGATCACAACCGAATTAGTAGTAACTCATAGTAACAAACTATACCTGAAAAGGATAAACCCTTTTGACTTTAATGGAAAGCCAGTATATAATTAAAATGCATGACCACCGGACAATAATAATACTTTTTTATTGTTGGTTGCTAGTTATTACCATTGGCTCTCGAGGAAAATTCTAATTATCTCACTATATTTTTATTATACCTTTATATGCAGGTATCAAGCTTACATGGACCACTTGAACAACGAATCAGCTTAGCGCTCTTGGAAGTGTCTTATGTTGGATGCAGCGCATTCAACAAAACTATACCATCTATGTTACTGACGAGGACTCTAGCTATTTGCACTAGATATTAAAGCTCTTGTTCCAGACTTTTGAATTCAACAAGAAGGATGATCTGAAAGCATGCTAAGTAGTAGTGGTACCTCATTTTGTTTGGTTATCCATTTACTGAAAAATTATTTACTCAGATCGACATGAGCTCCTGCCATGTGATTGATTAGTGCTAAGTTATATCTGTTTGCTGACTACCAGTATGCAATTCGTCATACCAAACTGTTGTGTGTTTGAGATATGGGAAGCCACCACTTCACTGCAAGTAGAGAGAAGAGAACTATCACTGGTAGAGGAACAGATAGGAAAATCGTTCAGTAACTGTAGACAAGAAGAATACAAAGGAAAATCGTTCAGTAACCATAATTTAGTATTGAAATCAGGTTTTCCATCGTCAAGAACAGCAGTGAAAGCCACCACTGTTTTTTTAGGGAGATTGTTCGTCTTCGCCACCACACTGTTAGCGGTAACGTTAGTGCTACGACTAAAGTTTTCGTAACTGAAGTTATTGCATACTAGCATATAGCGAGACCAAGAAACCTTAGACGAGTTATCCCAGAAAAAAAAAAAAAAACTTAGACGGAGCTGCAGTGGTTACTGGTATCCAAACCTGAACTCCGGCGCACGAAAATGTTTTCGGAAACAGAATTATGGGCCTATTTTCAGCCTGCTTTATTATTTTTTAGGCCCAGTTCACACTTGCGGCCCAGTAAATAGCTATGCCTGGTCCAGGCCCAGCACAGTTCCGCTCCGCACTGCTGACTCAACTAACCGGACCTGAACCTCAAAAAAAAAAAAAAAAAAAACCTAACCGGACCTAAAAATGCTGCGGCCCCTCGGAGGCGGAGGCGCCCCGCAGTGTCTCGCCGTCCTCATCTCTCCGGCAGCAAGAGCCGCTTCTACACTCCCACGGCGTCCCTCGTGCGCGCCGCTTGCACAGCAAGTCAGCAACGGTGACGAGAGGACGCATCGGCGATGAAGCTGAAGCAGCTGGAAGGCCTGCTGGGTGGCCTGACCCAGTTCCCCGAACCCAAGGTAGCTCTCCTCCTCCGCCGCCGCGTCTCGCCTTTCTTTCTTTCCCATCTCCCGCCCGATTGGCCTTCCCGAAAGAAGGGGAAAGCGGAGGAATTTATGTCACGTTTTTTTACCCGTGATGGCGGTGCAGGTGGAGCTGGAGCAGTACCCGACGGGCCCTCACATCGCGTCGCGAATGCTCTACACGGTAAGTGTCTTGTTGCATCGTGACCCGATTCCGATGCTTTTCATGCTTTTTTGGGCCTTTGGATGCGATACGGTGCTTTGCTTTGTGGTGAGTGGAATTGGGGCTACAAAGGTGCAGCTTTGGTTCTGAATCGAATCGACTCAGCTACTCTTGTAATAGGGTGTCTTTTATGAGTCTAGGCGTGTTGATACACTGCTTGGGTGCTCAGTTGCAGAGAATGAGGATTTTGCATGTGGCTGTCCCTTCAAATTTTTAGTTTGGGCAATAGAAGCCTATACTTCGCACTAAACTCAAGAGACTTTCCATTGAAGTAAAAATTTTGGAATATCCCAATTATTCCCATGTCTAGTTGGTTTGCAATTATAATCAAAACTTTGGTCGCGTCTAGGCTTAAAAAAAAAAAAAACTTTGGTCGTGTCTACCTTGGCTGTTTACCTCTCAAAAAATGTATGAAAAATCCATCAGTGGACACATAGTACAATAGTTGTATTCTTATATGCGGGTGGTCAAGTGGCAGTCAGTTTGCTAAAATTTAACCACTTATGATGTGAAAGTATATTAGCTTTATCATATTCATGATGATTTGAGGAACTTATCAGGCGGAGAATTCTTTCGATGAGATAGCTGGCAAGGTGGTAGCTGACTTTGGATGTGGCTGCGGCACTTTGGCTGTGGCTAGTGCTCTACTGGATGCTGAGTGAGTATGTTTAAACTCTTAATATGGTCAATTATGCTTTGTTTCTCTGGCTGTCTTTCCAGCTATTTCAATAACGGTGAAAACTAAAGAGAGAACACTCCCATTATACATGTGCCATAGCGTTATGATTCTGCACCTCTGTTAAACAATGAATGGACCAAATGAGGAGTGGCTACCTCTAGTACTATGTGGTGATAGATTATGGTGGCTGGTTAGTGGTTACCTTGTCTTAGTGGTAGGTATGTAATTGTATAATGATCCAAGTAGGATGATCATCCTATGAATGCCCCTCAGTGGCATAGGATAGTAGAAACCGTGTATCTCTCGTAACTTAATTGCTTTTAACTATAGTTTGTTTTTGGTGTTTTGGTTGGCAGACAAGTTATTGGTGTTGATATTGACCCGCAGTCACTTGAACTTGCTCAAGAAAATGCTGATGACCTGGAGGTATATCGTTGTTTTGATTCTAATATTTTCGCATTAGCCTTTCCTTTAGTCTGAAACAGAGAAAGCTTCACATTGTTTACCCCTCTTTATTTTACCTTTTAATGTTTTATGACTTGCATCATTGCCGAACTCTCTATAATGTCTTGGCTCTCTACACTCGGTAGTCCTCCCAGATAGATATTTAGTGCAGAATGCTAGTCTTTGTCCTCTTGCCAATTGCATGTTTTGAAAGCTGTACATAACTCGATGATTAAATCAGCTGTTACCTATTAGTATGATTTTTGAATGAAACTGTCTGCTGGTTTATTTTCTCTTGGTAGCATGTGGAAATGTTACAACTGATTGCATTTCTACAAGTTTTTAATGGGTGAAAAATCAAATTAAGTATCCTTAAATTGTGCAGCTCTATCGCCCAAGAAATATTGAGATTTAGGGATTATATATTGATGAGGAACCACACATATCTTTTATACGCAGTTGCATAGCTATACACATTTTAGCTTTTCAAGCTTCAAAATCAATTTGTGATCTTGAATCATAAGCTCAGAGGACCAGAGACCTCTACATCCTCTCTCTCAGATTTAACTTGTTCCTTTTTGCCCCCTATTACATCTTTTTATGTTTCCTACTCTTATCATTAAGCTTGTTGCACCCAATAACATTTTCAATAATATCCTCTTCTACTTCCCCTAAGTTAACAGAAACAGCCTTTGCAATGTTACTAGTTTTCTCAAAATTAACAGGTTTAGAGATTGGTGCTCTATGCTTTTGTGAAACCACATGTTTATGAAATGAAGCTGAATGGTACACGTAGTTAACTATTTTATCAAACTTATGAATGACATTCTCATTTTTTGTGAAATGTTTGTTGTGCAGTTGGATATTGACTTAATTTGGTCTGACATAAAGAAGTTAAACTTGAAAGGTATTATTCGTAATGTAATGTACTGAAAGCAGCAACTAATCTGTAGTCTTTTTTAGCCTTATTTGGCATACCATGAACTCTATGTTCACTTCTCACTTTTATTGGTTTTTATATATATGTTTCATTTCTCTTACATGGTATATTCAGTGAGTTTAGTTTCTTAAAGTAGCTGATGTGTAGCGTTTTACAGCCACAGTTGCACTGTTCTAGCTGATCCTGCTTTACAGTTCGGCTGATGCTATGGTCTGAACAATCATATCTGTAGTGCACCATCATTAGTCATTCAATTGTTAGGCCAATAAGATGATGCAACAGCATCATATACATCAAATGAAAACACTAGAATGTCTATATATTTTATCTCCAAAACAAACCCTATAAAAAAACCTGACCTACCTAGAAGGAACTAGGTTGCATTTAATTAGAAGAAATAGGCACCCAAATTCATGTCAAACAGGACTTGAACCTGGGTGGTCAGGGTGTACATCCGCACCCGTAACCAACTGAGCCAGGCTCAGTTCCTCAAAATGAATCCTATGCTTGTGCCTTTACTGTTGCCTATCCATTTGGCTGAAGAAAAGACCAACTTGGTTCAGGTTTCCTAATTGACACTGTTGTCATGAATCCTCCGTTTGGGACAAGAAGGAAAGGAGCAGACATGGAATTCCTCTCTATGGGTTTGAAGGTCAGAATTGGTGTTGCTTCCTGTGGCATTTTTTATTGAAGTCATATGACATTTATGTTAAGTGATCATTTACTATTCTCAGGTTGCCTCTCAAGCTGTTTATTCTCTACACAAGACTTCCACTAGAGAAGTAAGTTTTTCTTAAATCAAGTACAAACTGTAACTCATGAACGATCCTGACCCAGTCAATCTTAAACTGTTTTCCATCCTGTATTATTGGTCATCTTGTATTGAGCTTTTCAAGAAAACTTATGTATTTGGCAATGAAGGGACAAAACTTTCTTCATTGTTTTCCTAACTTTTATTTCCATTTTTTATTCTTCAGCACATCAAGAAGGCAGCCTTGCGTGACTTTGATGCTGCCAATGCTGAGGTTCTGTGCGAGGTAATTAGACGCCAATCTCTTGTCTTTGGTACCAGGAATGTGTTTTTATGTCTCGCATTGTTGTTCCACAATCCTAACAACGGAAGTCAACAAAAAAGAGTTTTAGTTGCCGCTTCTTGGCAGATATTTCATATTGTGTTTTTTGAAATGTTCTCAGGATAATGTCAAGTCATTCTCCTGGTTTTGTAGCTGGTTTATTAACATATATCCCCCTCTTTTTCTTCACTGCAGCTGCGCTATGATCTACCGCAGTCATACAAGTTCCACAAGAAAAGGGAGGTCGACATTGCTGTCGATTTGTGGCGGTTTGTTCCGAAGGCCCGGCACAGCAGCTAGCACCATGCGGCTAGGCGGATGAAACCGCAGAGATGAGAAGATGAAAAGAGAGCTGATTCTGTTTGATTGCTGGAGTCGATTGATGAACTAGCATGTGAGGATTGTCTCGTGTGTCAAATCCCATTAGTCCAGCCGGGTCTTGGTGGTTTCTCAATGATATGTTTCCCTACAGGATCAGTTGGAATATAATGAACTGGATGTACACTAGTAGTTCGCTTGGCACAGTGTTTCCTCTATACGATGCGTTCATGTTGCATAAAGCCAGGGTTTTCTCGTCATGATGTGTCTCATTCTTTTTATTTTCTCGCGATGGATTCGACACCACCGGGGAAAGAGTGGACGTATCATTGCAGAGTTAAAACGTGCATTGCATTGGAGCTCCCTACTTGCACGACACATCACCGTGACGCTCGTGCAGTCACAACGAAGCTGCCGCCGCAGAAATGCCAAGCGCGAACCTGTTTGATCTCTACACAGAACGCGAACAAACATCGGTGTGAGGGACCCGAATTTCACCAACGTGAAATCCGAACCCTTTGTACCTCATTGCCACTCTCAGGAGTGTGGCACGTACATCCGACACAAGTTAGTACAGTAAAACCATAAATTAAAGGTAATAACAAGGCAAGATAATAGATTCTCCAAGTACATTATTAGAATGCATAAGTCTCAATCTCAAGAGTACAAGAGCGTGGCACGCAGGCCATCGCGAAATCATAGTAGAAGTCTAGCGAAGCGAAATCAAAGCGGAAGCGAAGCGGAAGCATCTCCGGTGAAGATCCGTAGTGAAGTCCATACCCACAAGCAACTCGAGTGTAGGCGAGACCGTCACTCCTCCTCGTCGGCTCTCTCAACCGGCTCGGCCGGCTCCTCGGCAACGGCGTCGAAAAACATAGTGGGGAAAGCCGTGAGTACTACGCGTACTCAGCAAGCCGCAAACTACCTAGCAACAATGTATGCATGTTGGGATAGTTCAAGGAAAGGCAAGGGCTAGCACCTAAAGCATTAATTCTCAAGTCTATGTGAATCATATTTTATTATTAGTCAAATTTTATAAGTGGCCTTGCAGGAAACAACACAATCCTGCAAGGGTCAAGTTTTATGTCCCGCACACCTCCACGGGACCACAGCTCGAAGCCGGAAGTAAAACACCTAACGAGAGGGAGAAGTAGTAAATGCTAATCAAGTGGATTTCTCTCGGTAGTGCCCATACTTTGGGCTAGACTATACGTATAGATTTATATATCTCTGCAGAGAGTAAGCAATCGTACCCACGTGAAGAGGTACTCAAACAAAAGACCACCGTCGTGGCCCAAGCAAAGCAACACTCACAAGATCACTCCACAAAGCATCGATCGGTAGGCGCCCGTCCCTCGAGTCCGGGATCCTCTAACCACAACATAGGAAAAGAAGGTCCTGAAGGGTGTGACAAGGCGTACCACGGGCCGAGTGGGATATCCTCTCGCTCGTGGGTTGAGACAACAGCTCCAACACCCACTACCACTATTCTCTACACCACGGCGGGCCACCCAGGTCCTACGCTAAGTATCATGATCCAGCCCGCCCATACAAGTCACGTGGTATGCTAGTAAAGCCAAGAGAGGTATACGCACAAGAACCGGTCCTTAAGCTGCCGGGGCGAGTCACCATCCCTCTCCTCAACAACAACGATCTCAACGAGTGTCACCACAACAGGGGTCCCATAGCCCAAGACCCCTACACAAGCTGTACCCGCAACGGTACTCTCCAAATAGAGACCCCCGAAGTCTCCCAGCACCTAACCACCTACACACTCGCCCCCGCAAAAGGTCCTACAGGGTATCTAGTACAGAAACTCGACACCTAAGAAACACCTACAATTTATTTTACACAAAAACATGTATAGTCATCATGGGGTTCAATTAAGCAACTAAGCAACATACTAAGCATGCGAGTAACGAGTAGAACAACCTATGGCAAACAGTGGCAAGGATAGCATAGTATGGCATAGGTAAACTACAAGTGCAAGTAACCATTAATCATGCATGGTCCAATTTAATGCAAGTACTAAATAGGATCAAGAGTGGTCAAGGATTGCGGCTTGCCCGGATAGGGCTGCTCCCAGGCCGGGTCGGGGTACTCGTATCTGCCGTGTCTGGCGGGAACTCCTCAAACTGCGGCTCGGACGAAAACTCCTCGGCACCGTCCGACGGACGGATCGTGAAACGAGGGTTAGGCACGCTTATCGAGACAATAGGAAATAGTACGAAACGGACGACGGAAATTACGGTACTAGAACATGACCAAAAGCTACACTAACGCGTAGAGAACGTCGCTACGAGTCCAACGCAATCGACCGCGTATTTTTCCGAGTCTCCAGGAAAAAGATATGAATTTCCAAAGAAAAGGAATTATGGAAATTCAGGAAAATCCAATAAAAGAAATGGAATATTCCCTGGAAGATTCTCTGCCACGTGGGCGCCACGTCAAGACCACGTAGACGCCACGTCCACGCCACGCAGACCAAAATCGCTACAGGTCAGCACCACGTGGCAACTCTTCCGCCACGTGGTCGCCACGCAGTCGACACATCGGCGCCACCTCTACACCTACCCCCAACACGTGGCGCCACATCGGCAGAAATTCACGCCACATCGGCGGCCATGTCGGCGCCACCACAACGACCGAGAGAGGGCGGCGCCGCCCGTGCTCCGCCGCGGGGCTGCCGGACTTGGCCCTTCCCGGCGCTACGGCTCGCCGCGGGCCACGCCAAGGGCACCATCATGCTCCCCGCACTCCCGCGCTTCGCGCAGTACGGTCGCGAGGACCGAGCACGCCGCGGCTCAACGGCGGAAGCTCGCCGGAGCAGCGCGGCGGCGCGGCAAGGGGAAAAGTCCCAAACCTCGCCAAGACCGCGACCGGAGACCACCAAACGGTAGCTCATGCTTGCGCGAGGCTAACGGAACCGACCGCGGACCCAAAGACCCACCGGAGCAACGCCGGCGGTGAGTCCCGCGGCGGCGGCTCAACGGAGTTCCGCGACTTCCCTTAAAACTTCACCCTTTCTCCGCACCGACGCGCGCATAAGTTAGGCGGGACCAAGACGCAGCTAACGGTACGGAGAGAGAGACATGAGCTTGCCTCTAAGCGCGTGCTCGCCGGCGTCCATGGAGGGGCGGCGGCGGAACACGACGGGAGGTGCCAAAACGCCACAAATCAAGGGGGCGAGAGGGGGAATCGGCGTGGCTACTCACCAGCAACGCACCGACGGCCAAAGGAGAGACGGGGAGGCGCCGACGACGACTTGCGACGGGATCCGGTGATGGCGGACGGCGAGCTCGCGACGAACGTAGATGGTGACCATGTGTAGTTGCGTTCCGCCGCTGCCACCGGACAACAAAGATGCGCTCGGCGCCGGAAGGGAGAGCGTACGAAGGGGAAGCAAGAACGACGCACGAGTGGCATGAGAACTCACCGGCGGTGACGAACGTCGACGGGGAAGAAGACGACGGGGAACTTCTCGCTCGACGCACCGACTATACAAGGCTCCTCCCGCGAAACCAAGTATACGGGGAACTCAACGCCGCACGCAGCACACGGGGGTTAGCTCGCGCACGGCTAGTTCATGACCTCGCCCATGGCGGACGAGGAAACCGCGGTGGCGGCAGGCGCTAGGGTTTGGTGCGGAGCGGGGAAGAAAGGAGGCGGCGGCGCAGGGGTTTTGTAGGGCGGCGGATGCGGCGGGAGCAGGTGGCTTTGGGGCCGCTACGCGACAGCCCGTCCGAGGTGTCGCTCGCAGAGGCGCCGCGCGCTCGGGCCGAGCTGGAAAGCGAAGGAGGAAGAAGATGCTCCTGTTGGCGCTCGGGTCGGGCCGGATCGGGCTGCGGGGAAAGAGAAAAGGAAACGGGCCGGCGGAGAAGATTCGGCCCAAGGCGCCGGTTTTCAAATTAAATCACTTCGCGAATTAATCTGCCGAATAGAATTCAAAAATGAACTCCAATTTGATTCAAACTCGACCAAATTCAAATGTTTGCATTACACAACTTCGAGTACTATACTTGGGCTGTTACGGACTCCCCCTTACAAGAATCTCGTCCTCGAGATTTCACTCCTCATCCTCGAACAAGTGAGGGAAGTCCTTCCTCAAGTTATCCTCCATCTCCCAAGTAGCCTCTCGCTCGGTGTGGTTACTCCACAACACCTTGCAGAACTTGATCTTGCGGCTCCGTGTTTCCTTGAAAGCCACATCCAAGATCTTGACAGGATACTCCAAGTACTCAAGACTCGTCCTGTAGATCCAACACCTCCGGTGCAACCTGCTCCTCCGGCACACGAAGACACTTCTTGAGCTGTGAAACATGGAACACATCATGCACTCCGGCAAGGTGTCCCGGCAACTCAAGCCGATAGGCGAGATCTCCAATCCTCCTCACCACTCGGAAAGGTCCAACAAACCTTGGTGCCAACTTGCCACGCACGTGGAATCTGCGAGTCCCACGAAGTGGAGAGACCTTGAGATAGACATAGTCCTCAATAAAGAACTCCAAAGGTCTCCTCCTCTTATCCGCATAGCTCTTCTCGCCTGCTCCGAGCAACTCGGATATGCTCTCTCACTTGCTCAACCTTCTCTTCAGCCTCTCTCACAAGATCCGGTCCATAGAAAGACCTCTCTCCAACCTCGGCCCACATGAGAGGCGTCCCGCACTTCCTCCCATACAAGAGCTCATTGGGTGACATCTTGATACTTGCCCGATAGAAGATAGGGAACGTAAGGAAACGAGAATGAAGGAAGTTAAAAGATAGAAACGAAGAAGACAGCTAGAGACTTGCTCGGTAGCCGTTGTTGTAAGAGAACTCAGCAAACGACGGGCTTTCCTCCCAATTCTTGTCGTAAGTGAGCACACAAGCTCTCAACATATCCTCCAAGGTCTGATTCGGTCGCTCTGTCCGACCATCCGTCCGAGGGTGATAAGTCGTGCTAAAGTCCAAGTGAGTGCCCATAGCTGCATGCAAACTCCTCCGAACTTAGACACAAGCCGAGAACCACGATCGGATACTATAGTGAGGGGTGCTCCATGTAACCTCGGAATGTTATCAATGTACAGCCTTCGCAAGGGCACCCACATGGTAGTCCGTCCCGACGGCTATAAAGTGAGCGGCCTTGGAGAACCGATCCACGATCACCCGGATGGAATCATGACCCTTCGGCGTGCGAGGTAGTCCAACAATGAAATCCATGCTGATGTTCTCCCATTTCCACATAGGAATCTCAAGAGGCTTGAGCAAACCGGTCGGCTTCCGATGCTCGCCTTGACTCTCCCGCAAATGTCACACATCCCCACAAACCGAGCAATGTCCCTCTTCATGCCTTCCCACCGTAACTCGAGTACGGAGATCCTCATACATCTTTGTGTTCCCTGGGTGGATCGAGTAGCGAGAACAGGTGAGCCTCTCGCAAGATCTCATCTCGAATCCCGACACCTCCAGGAACCACAATCCGATCCTTGTACCAAAGTACACCATCACCATCCACTCGAACCCAGGTGCCTTATCCTCCTTTATTCTCTCCTTGATTGACTCCACAAGACTCGTCAACCTTCTCGCCTCTCTCGATCCGATCTCCAAGTAGACTCGTGATCCTCAACTCATAGAGATAGCCCTCGGGAATGAGCTCCACTCCATCCCTCATCATCTCCTCAAACACCTCCGATCGACTCGTCATGAGAGAAGTGCAATAGGCCTTGCGACTCGAGCGCATCCGCAACAACATTGGCCTTGCCGGGATGGTAGTTGATGCTCAAATCATAATCCTTGATCAACTCGAGCCATCTCCTCTCGCCTCATGTTCAGCTCCGATCTGCGTGAAGATATACTTGAGGCTCTTATGATCCGTGAAAATCTCACATCTGCCACTAATAAGATAGTGCCTCCAAATCTTCAAAGCATGAACAAGCTGCTGCAAGCTCAAGATCATGAGTGGGATAGTGCTGCTCGTGCTTCTTCAACCGCCTCGAAGCATAAGCCACAACCTTCCCGTTCCGCATGAGCACACAACCAATCCCATGAGTGGAAGCATCACAATACACCTGGAAGTCCCGACTAAGATCCGGCAAGGTGAGCACAGGTGCAGTGGTCAACCTAGTCTTGAGCTCCTGAAAGCTCCTCTCTCGCTCTCGGGGTCCACTCAAAGGTGACATTATCCTGCAAGAGCTCCGTCATGGGACGAGCTATCCGAGAGAAATCCTCAACAAAGCGACGGTAGTATCCAGCCATCCCCAAGAATTTCCTCACATCCTTGACACACTGCGGTGACGGCCAACTCACAACCGTCCGAACCTTCCCGGATCCACACACACTCCCTTGGCATTGATGACATGCCCTAGGAAAGCCACCTCCTCAAGCCAGAACCTGCACTTGCTCGAACTTGGCATACAACCGATTCTCCTTCGACCTCTCCAAGACAACCCTCAAGTGATGTGCATGCTCTTCGGCAGACTTTGAGTACACAAGAATGTCATCAATGAAAACCACCACAAACTTATCCAACTCGCCATGAAGACCTTGTTCATCATGTTCATGAAGTAGGGAGGGGCATTGGTCAAGCCAAAGGAAGCAACAGTGAACTCGAATCGCCCATACCGTCCGGGAATAGATAAGAAGCAAAATTCAAGGAAGGGCGATCATGCAAGAGAGATAACAACGGAATTGACAAAGCGGTAACAAAGATCCATACCTACTCACGAAGGCAGTCTTGGGAATGTCGCACTCGCGGATTTTCATTTGATGATAGCCGGATCTCAAATCAATGGATGAGAAATACTTTGCACCCTTCGACTGATCAAACAAATCATCAATCCGCGGCAAGGGGTACTTATTCTTGATGGTGACCTCGTTCAAAGAACGATAGTCAACACACATCCTGTCGGTACCATCCTTCTTCTTCACAAACGAACGAGGGATCCCCAAGGTGAGGCACTTGGACGAATGAACCCCTTACTCAACAAATCATCAATCTCCCGCTTAAGCAACACCAACTCATCGGAAGACATGCGATACGGCCTCTTAGCAATAGGGGCCGTGCCGAGAAGAAGATCAATCACAAACTCAACATCCCTATCCGGTGGATGCCCTGGCAAATCATCGGGAAAGACCTCGGGATACTCACAAACCACGGGTATCTGCTCAAGTGACAAACCCCGCAAGTGACAAAGCTGTGCTGGCAACTTGGGAGCAACCGGTGTGAAACACACAGACCACTCCTCGGTGGTTCACCAAGGTCACAATCCGCTCATCACAATAAATCACCCCCTTGTTCTTGGTCAACCAATCCATCCCAAGAATCACCTCAATCCCGGAAGACGGCAAGAGAGCCAAATCAGCCAAAAACTGAACACCCTCAATCAAGATCCGAACTCGACGGCAACCCGTCACACACTTTGAAGTACCAAGTGGAGAGATAGCGAGCACAGGAAAATCGAGCAAGACGAGAGGAATCTTAAGCTTCGCAACGAACGCAGAAGACACGAACGATCTAGTCGCACCGATATCGAAAAGAACGAAGCTAAACAGGAGTTAACCGAGAAACTCACCAAGGACGACGTCCGGCGCTCGTCGTGCATCCTCAACGAGTGAGGTGGTGAAGTCTAGCACGAGAGGCACTCTGCTGCGGCCGCTGTCTGGTCGCTGATCGCACAGGGCGTGGGGCACTGCGGAACTCGCTGCTGCTGCGGCGGCTGTGCTTGTTGGCCTGGGTGTAGTGTAGGTGGTAGGAGCTCTCGACCCATGTTGGGACACGCGTAGTACTTGTGTCCCGGCTGACCGCACTGGAAGCACCCGTTGGCGAAGGGCATCCCATCGCTCGGGGCCTCCACCCGGACTCGTCGTGGTGCTTGGAGCACGCTGGTACTGCTGCCCCCGTGGTGCGTACTCGTCTCTGCCCAGGATCGCCAAACTGCCCCTGTGGTGGGCGAGTGAACTGCTGCTCGCTGCCCTCCAAACCTCGGCCTCTCGCCGACCTCCGTAACGGTCTAGCTGTCCTCCCGTCCTCTTGTGTGCCTCAACCCTCCCGATCCTCTCGATGTCTGTCCTCAACCTCAATAGCCTTGTCCACTAGCTCCTTCGGAGTAGAGCACCCTGCCACGTGGGGACCAATCTCAGCCTTGAGACCTCGCTTGAAGTAGTATATCTTGTCCCGCTCAGCGGAAAGATAGAAAATCACGAAGGGAAATGAGATGAAGCGATGGCAACATAGAACGTGTTAAGCATGAAATCATTGGGAAAAGCAGATAGTGATTATTTGAGATGAAAAACTGAATAAGAGTTTTCGACCTGCTCGGTGGATACGTCACGAGGTGAGTAGCGGGACAGCTCGATCCACCTGTGGTAGTACTCGGGCACTCCCATGGATCCCATCCTCAAGTTACGGAACTCGGCCGCCTTCCTGTCCATCACTCCCTTGGGGATGTGCTCGAGCTACGAACTCCTGCTCAAACTCATCCCAAGAGATACTTGTCCGGGTCCCGGTGGTTGGTCACGTAAGTGTCCCACCACGCGCCGGCTGCACCTCCGAGCAAGTAGGTAGCAAGTGACACGCACTCGGCGTCGATACAGTCCATCATCACCAGCTGCTTGGACACCGTCCCGAGCCGACTGTCGGCGTCCAAGGGGTCGGTGCGGTGAGAGAACGTCTCTGGCTGCAGCCTGCGGAAGGCCTCCTTCCTCAAGTCGACCGGCTGCGGCCTGCGTGCCGTGGCTGCTGCTGCTGCAAGATCTCGCTCGTGGTGCTCCTGCTCGCTGCTGCTCGCTGCTGCAGCATCTCGCATCAGACCTCCAAGGATGTGGGTCCGGTTCGCCATCACGTCGGCGAGAGTCCGAGCAGGGGAGGTGGTGGTGGTACCTCCTGCTGCTCGGCGCCCTCCTGCTGCCCAGGAGCCTCCTCGCTGTCCTGGTGCCTCCTGCTCGGCACCATCCGCCTCTCCGAGCTGCGGGATCCGGTGGTGCCTCTCCACCGCGACCACGTCCTCTGCCGCGAGCACCCACGGCTCCTCCTCCACGGCCACGGCCTCTCGCACCGCGGCCTCGCGCAGCTGCTGCGGGCGCGGCACGACCTCTGCCACGACCACGACCACGCCCACGACCTCCGGGGGCTGGTCGTCCACCTCCATCGCAGCCTGGTCAAACCGCACGTGTAGACCCCTTCCTCTCGGCATCTGTTAACAAGGCACAATTCCAACGATTAGTACGGGTTATCCAACACTTTCTTCAAATCTTGAAAGAATCTTCATGAGTAACAGATTAGTATGCAAGTCATCTATCCATGCAAACACAACAAAGGCATCATCCATTCAGTCATATCTTACTTTTGAGAGCTTTAAACGATGAGACAGATTTCAAAGTTTGATGAAAGACGAATAGCAGATTAGAGAGCTAGATATTGTCCTTATGGTTACGTCCGGTTTCTACGGGTCTCGTTCCTACGAGTCAAGTATGGCTCGATACCAATCGTGAGGGACCCGAATTTCACCAACGTGAAATCCGAACCCTTTGTACCTCATTGCCACTCTCGGGAGTGTGGCACGTACATCCGACACAAGTTAGTACGAGTAAAACCATAAATTAAAGGAAATAACAAGGCAAGATAATAGATTCTCCAAGTACATTATTAGAATGCATAAGTCTCAATCTCAAGAGTACAAGAGCGTGGCACGCGAGCCATCGCGAAATCATAGTAGAAGTCTAGCGAAGCGAAATCAAAGCGGAAGCGAAGCGGAAGCATCTCTCGGTGAAGATCCGTAGTGAAGTCCATACCCACAAGCAACTCGAGTGTAGGCGAGACCGTCACTCCTCCTCGTCGGCTCTCTCAATCGGCTCGGCCGGCTCCTCGGCAACGGCGTCCGAAAAACATAGTGGGGAAAGCCGTGAGTACTACGCGTACTCAGCAAGCCGCAAACTACCTAGCAACAATGTATGCATGTTGGGATAGTTCAAGGAAAGGCAAGGGCTAGCACCTAAAGCATTAATTCTCAAGTCTATGTGAATCATATTTTATTATTAGTCAAATTTTATAAGTGGCCTTGCAGGAAACAACACAATCCTGCAAGGGTCAAGTTTTATGTCCCGCACACCTCCACGGGACCACAGCTCGAAGCCGGAAGTAAAACACCTAACGGAGGGGAGAAGTAGTAAATGCTAATCAAGTGGATTTCTCTCGGTAGTGCCCATACTTTGGGCTAGACTATACGTATAGATTTATATATCTCTGCAGAGAGTAAGCAACTCGTACCCACGTGAAGAGGTACTCAAACAAAAGACCACCGTCGTGGCCCAAGCAAAGCAACACTCACAAGATCACTCCACAAAGCATCGATCGGTAGGCGCCCGTCCCTCAGTGTCCGGGATCCTCTAACCACAACATAGGAAAAGAAGGTCCTGAAGGGTGTGACAAGGCGTACCACGGGCCAGGTGGGATATCCTCCGCTCGTGGGTTGAGACAACAGCTCCAACACCCACTACCACTATTCTCTACACCACGGCGGGCCACCCGGTCCTCCGCTAAGTATCATGATCCAGCCCGCCCATACAAGTCACGTGGTATGCTAGTAAAGCCAAGAGAGGTATACGCACAAGAACCGGTCCTTAAGCTGCAGGGCGAGTCACCATCCCTCTCCTCAACAACAACGAGTCTCAACAAGTGTCACCACAACAGGGGTCCCATAGCCCAAGACCCCTACACAACCGTACCCGCAACAGGTACTCTCCAAATAGAGACCCCCGAAGTCTCCCAGCACCTAACCACCTACACACTCGCCCCCGCAAAAGGTCCTACAGGGTATCTAGTACGAAACTCGACACCTAAGAAACACCTACAATTTATTTTACACAAAAACATGTATAGTCATCATGGGGTTCAATTAAGCAACTAAGCAACATACTAAGCATGCGAGTAACGAGAGAACAACCTATGGCAAACGATGGCAAGGATAGCATAGTATGGCATAGGTAAACTACAAGTGCAAGTAACCATTAATCATGCATGGTCCAATTTAATGCAAGTACTAAATAGGATCAAGAGTGGTCAAGGATTGCGGCTTGCCCGGATAGGGCTGCTCCCAGAGCCGGGTCGGGGTACTCGTACTGCTGTGTCTGGCGGGAACTCCTCAAACTGCGGCTCGACGAAAACTCCTCGGCACCGTCCGACGTGACGGATCGTGAAACAGGGTTAGGCACGCTTATCGAGACAATAGGAAATAGTACGAAACGGACGACGGAAATTACGGTACTAGAACATGACCAAAAGCTACACTAACGCGTAGAGAACGTCGCTACGAGTCCAACGCAATCCGACCGCGTATTTTTCCGAGTCTCCAGGAAAAAGATATGAATTTCCAAAGAAAAGGAATTATGGAAATTCAGGAAAATCCAATAAAAGAAATGGAATATTCCCTGGAAGATTCTCTGCCACGTGGGCGCCACGTCAAGACCACGTAGACGCCACGTCCACGCCACGCGGACCAAAATCGCTACAGGTCGGCACCACGTGGCAACTCTTTCGCCACGTGGTCGCCACGCGAGTCGACACATCGGCGCCACCTCTACACCTACCCCCAACACGTGGCGCCACATCGGCAGAAATTCACGCCACATCGGCGGCCATGTCGGCGCCACCACAACGACCGAGAGAGGGCGGCGCCGCCCGTGCTCCGCCGCGGGGGCTGCCGGACTTGGCCCTTCCCGGCGCTACGGCTCGCCGCGGGCCACGCCAAGGGCACCATCATGCTCCCCGCACTCCGCGCTTCGCCGAGCACGGTCGCGAGGACCAAGCACGCCGCGGCTCAACGGCGGAAGCTCGCCGGAGCAAGCGCGGCGGCGCGGCAAGGGGAAAAGTCCCAAACCTCGCCAAGACCGCGACCGGAGACCACCAAACGGTAGCTCATGCTTGCGCGAGGCTAACGGAACCGACCGCAGACCCAAAGACCCACCGGAGCAACGCCGGCGGTGAGTCCCGCGGCGGCGGCTCAACGGAGTTCCGCGACTTCCTTAAAACTTCACCCTTTCTCCGCGACCGACGCGCGCATAAGTTAGGCGGGACCAAGACGCAGCTAACGGTACGGAGAGAGAGACATGAGCTTGCCTCTAAGCGCGTGCTCGCCGGCGTCCATGGAGGGGCGGCGGCGGAACACGACGGGAGGTGCCAAAACGCCACAAATCAAGGGGGCGAGAGGGGAATCGGCGTGGCTACTCACCAAGCAACGCACCGACGGCCAAAGGAGAGACGGGGAGGCGCCGACGACGACTTGCGACGGGATCCGGTGATGGCGGACGGCGAGCTCGCGACGAACGTAGATGGTGACCATGTGTAGTTGCGTTCCGCCGCTGCCACCGGACAACAAAGATGCGCTCGGCGCCGAAGGGAGAGCGTACGAAGGGGAAGCAAGAACGACGCACGAGTGGCATGAGAACTCACCGGCGGTGACGAACGTCGACGGGGAAGAAGACGATGGGGAACTTCTCGCTCGACGCACCGACTATACAAGGCTCCTCCCGCGAAACCAAGTATACGGGAACTCAACGCCGCACGCAGCACACGGGGTTAGCTCGCGCACGGCTAGTTCATGACCTCGCCCATGGCGGACGAGGAAACCGCGGTGGCGGCAGGCGCTAGGGTTTGGTGCGGAGCGGGGAAGAAAGGAGGCGGCGGCGCAGGGGTTTTGTAGGGCGGCGGATGCGGCGGGAGCAGGTGGCTTTGGGGCCGCTCACGCGATAGCCGTCCGAGGTGTCGCTCGCAGAGGCGCCGCGCGCTCGGGGCTGAGCTGGAAAGCGAAGGAGGAAGAAGATGCTCCTGTTGGCGCTCGGGTCGGGCCGGACCGGGCTGCGGGGAAAGAGAAAAGGAAACGGGCCGGCGGAGAAGATTCGGCCCAAGGCGCCGGTTTTCAAATTAAATCACTTCGCGAATTAATCTGCCGAATAGAATTCAAAAATGAACTCCAATTTGATTCAAACTCGACCAAATTCAAATGTTTGCATTACACAACTTCGAGTACTATACTTGG
>JAUNZO010004570.1:0-15149 GCA_031894775.1 Chloris gayana | reverse complement strand
CTAGACTTCTATCGACTGATATTCAGAGTACAAACACGAATAAACTGGTGTGTTAACTGAATGAGAACTCGCGTGTACGAGGACTGACCAAAATTATGCAAGCCTGAAAATGAATTGTACTTTGGCTCGAATAAGCCTTACATTTGACCAAACTTCTTGATGTTCTAACCGCATGTGCACAGCGCTCAGAATTTGGAAAATTACACTGCCGCATTACAGGAACATCAAAACTCGTGGTTGAGACTGAAGTTTCTACTTCCATTTCTCACCACTAGCTGACGTCTTGTTGTATCTCCAGAACAAATTACGGTACGGGGCCATATTTCCTACTAGTACTTACCACCACATGACCCGCAGTCACCGTCGCGATCGAAATTCTGGTCCTCTATTTTCTGGGTCTTCCGCAGGCTGACACTTGCAGTTTCTTTTACCAGACGAAACATCCTTGGAGCCGGGCGCGATGGCGACGTTTCGTTCATATTGATAGTTCTTGGTTTGTGAAAATAATAATAACCTGTTGAAGCGTTCCAGACCTACTCCTCGTTTTTCCAGCTGAAACGAAGAGGATAATGTAATCTGTTCGGCGACATTCTTCTCGGTCGTATTCTTGTGCAGTTTACCAAGTTTTGACGAGTTTTTTTTTCTGACTCTGCACCCTGGTTGCAAACATAGTGAAAAAATTCGAGTCCAGCTGTCCAACTGGGCAAAAAAACAAAAGAACGGTATGACCAGTGGTTTTCACGGGGGATGATTTTGCACAAGATGACTGGCTCAAAACGCGGTGGCTGCAATAGTGGTTTGGTGACGTCTGAACCGAGAAGACTCTGCTAAAGGATTGGTTGGTCAGTGGCGGATGAACGGTGAGTTGGCAACGAATGCGAGTATCTAATCACACCGGGACCGGGTAATAATATTTTTCAGGTTGCAGATTACGAAATGCGATTAAGATTATGCTGATCAGGGGTTCCTTGTGTCGCAAATACAAACTACGCGGTCGCGATGACGAAGTGCAACGTTTGGATGCAGGAAATAAGCAGGATGCCTCGGTCTGCCAAGGCTGCAAAATGCAGAAACGGTGTGCAGAGCTAGGGGTGGATGTCGAGCTGGCTCGGCTCGGCTCGTATTGGCTCGTTAGAAAATTGGCTCGGCTTGACTCGGCTCGTTACATGATTCGAGCTAAAAACCTAGCTTCGACTCGACTCGATAATTAGCTCGAGCTAGCTCGTTAGACTCATGAGCAGTAAATATAGAACAGCTTAAGATATTATATACTTTAAATTCGAAATGTTTTATTGTAAATAGGTAAGATATATGATTTATACTTCATAAAAAAGCTAATAACGTAGATTAATTTAAAATATGTTTTGAAATATTTAAAAATTAACTAAATATATGATATTATATTGGTATTGAGCATTACTTATTCTTAGTCTTTCAGAGCTCGTTGAGCTGCATAGCTAGCTCGTGAGCTAGCTTCAGCTCGGCTTGCTAATCTAACGAGCTAAAATATAAGCTCGGCTCAGCTCGTTAAGAACCGAGTCGAGCCGAGCCGAGCCGAGCTACTCACGAGTCGAGTCGAGCCACGAGCTTCGAGCTTTTCGTCCAGCCCTATGCAGAGCCGAAAGATCAGTAACAGCTTGGTGGGCCTGTTTGGTGTTGTACTAATTATATGGGCTGGCCTGGGTGGAGCGGAAGCAGCAAGTATCCGTCAACCGGTCAGAGATGAATGGTGGCCCACCGGTACTCCAACCGGTGAAGCGAGATGTGGCGAACGCAAACCGAGAGGAATCCCCGAGCTTGGCCGTGTCGCTCCATGTTACACTTACCCATGGTAATGACCGAGTGCTGCAGGAGAAACAGGACACGAGGGCCTGTTTCCCCGAGCTCGGAGTTCTGAGGAGAAATAGGACACGAAGAAGATGGCTCCAACTGTATCTCAACCCACGAGGGCCATATATAGGCATATACCACCAGAGCTCTGAGAACGCCGGACAATTCAGCTGCAGAAGCTGAGATAAACAACCGTTCAATCCGTCATTCTGTCAATTGCCTTTCTGTTGCTACCCAACCTGTCAAAATGCCCGTCCGTCTTGCTTAAACCGAAGCATGTCGCTGGTAGTCTGTCTTGCTTAAACCGAAGCATGTCGCTACTAGTCTGTCTTGCTTAAACCGAAGCATGTCGCTACTAGTCTGTCTTGCTTAAACCGAAGCATGGCGCTACAAGTCTGAAATACGCATGTCAGACAACTGTGATTTCCTTGGCCTTAATCTGCTATTCTGCTCCTCAGGTCAGGTGTTCATTGCTCGGCACTAATTTATCCAGGGATGCTATGGGTGTAAATGCAGAGCTTTTCAGAAATGTAAGAGGACCAAATCGCCCGTATTCGTGGCCACCGACCTGGGTCTGGAGCTGACATCCAAAGTATTTCTCCTCGGCCCATCGAAACTACCGCTATGATCGTTTGAGGGCAGCTATATATAGTGTTTAAGTTGAGTAACCCATAGGCTATACTTCGTTTAATGCATTTGCTAATATTGTAATTGTTAAGGAACTCCCATGTCATCCTACTATGACACCTTTCCGATTTCTACCCGATGATGCACTCTTAGAACAAATGAAATATTCTGCGAATAGAAAAGAACAAACACTTTGCCACTGATGCTCCAAGCCCTTAATCTATTCAAATATTTGATTATTCAGGATACCATCTGGTTCATGTAACAATAGTCTTCATCGCTATGGAAATTGGCACTACTAATTCAGGCTAAGTTGAATGCTCACTCACTTTCACTAGAGGCTTGGTTTGGGCGGATTGTATTGAATATATTGGCACTTGGTCATTTTTTCAGATATAAGAACTATTGGATGTTGAGATCATATTTTTTGCGACGTTGTGGCGTCCTGTGGTGACCAACCTCCTTTACAGCGCCTAGACGTTGATTAGGGCGTTTTGGCGTAACTAAAATTGTGTTGCGTCATGTGGTGACTGGCTACCTTCACAACACCTAGACGTTGATTAGGCGACGCCACAGAAACCATGGTTGAGATAATAAGTTTGCTCGACATATTTTGTTACTTTTTTCCATTTTGATCATGATTTAATATCAATATCTCTATATTTAAGCTATAATGCAAATATAATTCCTTTAACATTTATTCTAAAAATTATTTTATGTGATTCAGATCGCGGTGACCTTCTTCTGTCAAGGTTGGTTGAAACTACCTCCTCAAATCAAGAAAATGAATCAAAATATATAAGCAATGACAAAAAATGGTTACATTACTTTTTTCCTAGACATTGTACATAATATATATGATAAAATAGACTAATTTCTGAATAGTTTTGTATCAAGGTATTTCATGCCTTCAAAACAAAAAAGATCATTACAGTTTGGTTATCGCTTCGTTGCGAGGAAGCCTAATACTCCATCCGTTGCAAAAATTAAATTTCATTCTAACATTCAAATTTTATTCCATAATACATGTCACTCTCACTTTCAAATCCATCTCTATCTTTATGCTCCTCGTACAAAATGCTCCTCATATTTTGTACATTTCATCTTTTTCATTTCTCCTTAATTCATGTGTCAAAAGCTAAAATGACACATATTTCTGAATAGAAGGGTTACATAAACTAGTGCATAGACCTGGTATGGCAAAATGTGCGCATATCCCTTGCCTTTTGTAATGTAACAATGGTCATCTTTAGTAGATTGATGTAGATCGAGTAACACTAAATTGTTGCGGTGTTATTTTGGAAAATATCTGTCACACACTATCTTCTATTGCTTCTCTGAGATACATGTTACATGGTCATATGGGTTGGGTTGGGCCCATTACAATCATCAACGGTGCATATGCCTTTCCATTGTTTGATTTGTTCGAGTACTGCAAAATCTTCAATTTTTGTTGCTGTTTCTATACGCTTTTTGTTTTGCATCATCCTCATTGACTACTGCTCTCAAAATATTCAATGAGATGAATGGTCACAGAAACGTATCCAATGTACTCATTCAGGGTTACATGCTCATTGTTGTTTGGTGAAAGCCAAGGGTTAGGTAAGTTTTTAAAGGCTGATTGTAATATTCAACTATAATCAATCTTTGAATGGTAGAAGGGTATTTAGATGCACAAGAGACATACTCGAATTCTTTGCAAGTCAGCACACCGAATGTGAAAAAGATTATGGACGTAATCAAATGAGCAAGTCAGCAAAGCGAACCATTCTGATACTTGAACAGCTTTGAACAAGGTTCTTGTCTTGATATGAGATGAACAACGGGTTGTTGCGGAGAATTTCGCAACAGGGACAGAGTTGCACCGAATCATTTTGGACAAAACTTAGGTACGTGAGGCGTGAACGGTCGGTTCTGAAAAAAATTCAGACCAAACATGTTGTGTCTGAAATTTTTCTGAAGTCCGAGGTGAAGGAGAGCTGATTTCCAGTTCTGTGCATCTGCTGCTTCGCTGGTCATGCATGACAATAGCGTTCCACGGAGATTGCATCAACAAGGGGCACTTTCAGGCTGCTGCCCTTGATGCCACGACCGTCGTCGTCGCGCACCGACATTGTCCAATAATATATGCCATGGACGGTGGACCTTCATCTTCCCCATCCTTCAGTGGAGCATGACATTGAGAATGGCGAAAGGGAGGCAGAGGCCGCTTTATCGCGGCAGCGGGCGGACCTCGAGGGGCATCCGTCCGGTGCAGCCTGGCTCCCGCTGCATGCCGTCCCTCAAACAAACTGGCGGTGAAGAAGCACCTCAGCGCGATCAACCCACACACGAGTCGCATGAGGACTCGGATTCACGCACGTGCTCGAAAACCAACAATGTCATTAGTTCACGCTGGCGGACCCAACACGAACTCTGCTTCCGAGTTGGAAACGAAACGGCAACATGCGTTTCGTCATATAAAGTTATAAACTGCCCCGTCGCACCTGAACCCGCCGCTCCAAGGAGAACGGACCTCGTGAGGCGTGTGCGTGCGTTGCACCGATGAAGGCGTTCGTGTCCACGATGGCCTTCTGCGAGGCGCCGTTCGACGGCACCCTGGCGCCGCCGGTGCCCTCCGGACACGGCGGAGCCGCCACCTCCGACCCCGGGAAGCGCGGCGGCGACGCGGTGACCATGTCGTCGTTGGTGGCCGCGGTGACGGAGGCCGCGAAGCACTACTTGTCCCACCAGCCGCAGTCGCGACAGGAGGAACAGCAGCAGAAGCGTGGGCCGGTTGATGGCCTGGCGATCTTCGAGACCGTCGTCTTGCAGTGACCAAGGACGTCGTCATGCTTCAGTTTAAGAGGAAATCCGTCCATTCTGTTATCATACTCAATCAATTTCCAACGTTGGTGTTTGGTTTGCCATCGACTTGTATCCTCCATTTTTTTAATGATTTTTGTTCAAGCTCAGCTACAGCGAGCAAGAGCACAGGTACAATACTTGTTACCCTTGTGTATTTCGAGCGCGATACTATGTTGTAGCGAGGATGCGATATGTTATTATCTTGATGCAGTATGCTCATGCCACGTTCTTCACGAAAGATCCACTCATAAGACGCGAACCGTAGCAGTTCTGTGTTTGCAGGCTTTCCGTAGTTACACGTGATGCCTTCAGTTCTTTTTCTGAAGGATTTCTACACTTGAGCGCTTGGCATCAAAATCATAATCTAGCAGTTGCTTGACACCTCTTCGCAATTAGCGGCAAAAATTTGTACTACACATGTATCCCCATATTATACAACTACAGTACAACACAGTAGATTAAGCCGGAAATTCTGCCAAAAAAGACAGATCTAATCCTGAGCGGTGATATCTGGTTTGCTTGGAGCTTTGGGAGGATAGAGCTCCCACAATGCAACCGTAGTATCCGCGGAACAGGAAGCCATCAATTTGCAGTCGGATGCAAAGGTCACCGCATTACACTGCAGGCAAAAAAGGAAACATTAGCTGCGGAAGGAACTGAACCTATCAGTATCACTCCAAGGAAATTCGTGGACACATTTGAATTCAGAGAAATGAGAGAAGTACATACTTATAATATCCCCAGCTTAAGAACTTAACTAAGTAGAACGCGTATAAATTGAACGCAAAAGACATGAAAATTTAAAAGAAATTTGGCAACACATACCGGAGCACTGTGATACTTTAACACAGCCAGAGCATTTCCTTTATTGTAGTTATACACTCGAATCCTGCAAGTGTCCCAAATCAGAAGTTGCAAACTTAAGCCAAAAACTACAAGACATAACGATCAAGAGATCTTCTATTCTTGACTAGCATCAATGATCACAAGGGAAAATAATTAAGATTAAATTTGGACTTCATTAGGTACAGCCACCAAATAATATCATCAGATATGACACAAACATTGACTTGAGCAAGTCGATAACGGTAAGCCCATAAAAGTTGGTTATAATGCATCAATGCTAGACTGTAAAAAAAAATGGGAGATGGGACAGGACCTGTGATCCCAACCAGCAGTTGCTGCAATCTTGTTGTCTAGCCGAATCGCAGTGTCAGCAATACCTGGCCGCTCTAGTTCTATTTCTTTCCTAAGAGTAAATGCACCCTGCAACCATAAATAACATGATTATGTCAAGGCAACAAAATCAATGAAGCATTTGAAACAAGAACAAAATACGTCTTCAAGCCCATAATACGTTTGTCATGAATAGCAATCTAAATTAAATATTATTCTTAGCAACAATGCAACAGAAACTACAAAGCATTATATAAATAAAAATGTCTGGTCTATATGCTACTTGTGAACCCTGTATGAGGCACATTGCATGATATTGCATGTTCATTTCGTACATAAAGGGTTAATTGACACAAATTAGCCAGCTACTAAACATGTTCTCCTATATAATTATAAATTCTCAGTCACAAGCACTTTCCAAATTCTCATGCGCAGAACATATACATGGTAGAAATTATTAATGCTGCATGATAAAGATATAACTAGGAAACCTGCAAATATATACAAGGTACATCTGGGCATGTCACAAACAGAGACAAAAGGAAGATCATAACTCCCAGTATATGCTAGACAAGGTTAAAGATTCACATGTACCAGGGAAGGACAAGAAACAATTGAGGGCACACCTTGGAATGATCAAGATTGAAGGTGATTATTTTATTATCAGCTCCTCCTGAGATCCCACCATTGCATAACCCATCAATTGCAATGGACAAAGCTGAATACAAGCATACAGTTAGATCATATACAGGAAGATAAATGTAACATGTACTCAACAATGGGTCAATCAACTAAGCAACAAAACTGAGAATAGGGGGTAAAGAACCTGACTCTAAGTGATATTTCACTGAAGACAAAGGCAACCCAGGCTTTCGTACATCCCACCAAAGTGTGCTTCCATCTTCATAACTGGTATACACGAAATAAAAAATAGGATTATTTTCAGTAGGAACAATCCAACTGAACAGACGAAAAAAAAAAACAGTGACAGGAGAAGTTGAGAATAAAGTGATTTTAATTAGTCCCAGAAGCATAAAACAATATTTAAATAAAGTACTTAGCTAGTGAACATAGAACAAACAATTTAAGTAGATAGTATAGAGATCAAGGTGTCATATTTAGTCATCAACTTTTTGTCAACAAATTAGAGCATTGGAATGGAGGCCAGAGAATGAAAGAGACATACTGCGCTTGCAAAAGCTTAATCTGGATATTAACCTTGACAAAATATTTACGTAGCCTGCAGATTCACAGGGGATGAAAGCTTGCACAGCCATACATAGTCCTACAATTAACAAAGTAAATCTTAGTGGATTGCTTAAAGAATAAGAAGTGAGAGTGGCCAAATACCACCAAACAGTTTAAAGGAAGTTCTGTAACTGTTTTGCAGGTGCACTGCACTATACCACGTTCTAGTCTCCTATTATGGAAAAGGAGGATCTATACCAAGTTCCTAACCCACACAGTCTTGCTCTAGAGTCCAGTAATACCTCAAAGGCTGGTTAATTGCAAATCACAAGTTTCCTGAACAGCCACATGAGTTACCAGTTTTCTGCTAGATGTGTCTAATCTAAGCATCAAATGTGTGGCTTGTGCTTGAATATACTCTGAAACAAGTAAGACTACATTATAACCCCCTTTTTCAAGTCATATAAATACATAGAAATTTAGGAGATCTTATCGTCCAAGATTTTTTTATAAAAAAAAACTCAACCAGGGGGACCCCTGACATTATATAAGAATAGGCCCACCGAAACCTGGCCGGGGTAGGATTCAGCAGGCATCATGAATGCATGTACACTACAAATGACAACCTAGGACTAGGACCACCTGCACCGTAGCCAGGGAGGTGGACACACAGCCACCGAATGGGGTGCGGTCACCAGGGTTCGAACCCAGGTGGGCGCTCTCCAACCGATGGCCCTTTACCACAAGGCTGTGAGTGCCTTCGCTATCGTTCAACATACAATGGAAGCAACCAGCGTAAAACAATTTAAACTGATGCAGCTCTTAGCAATATCACAAAGGAGATGCCTAGAATCTTATAGTATAATATTTGAATGCTCTACAAAGAGAAGCTACAATTTGTAACCTTATCCACATACTAGAATTCGTCTGCCCAAAATTTGTGATGACACAGAACAGGTAAACTGGAATGGTTAATATGAACCTTTTTGCTTGGTAGGGTGATCCGTTGTATTAATGCTACTTGTTTGGGGCAAGCATAATATCTTTCTTGCACTTGTGATGTCCCAAAGCTCAACCTGTAGCATTGTTTTCTTATTAGTTACAGCATGAAAATAAAGTAAGGAACAAGCGATTACAACAGCTCATTGTATATGCCCGGACGAGTTAAATATTTTGTAACTGTTCACAGACCAGTCATTTTATATAAAGAAGTAACCTGAGAGGATTCTTGACCAGCAATTGCCACCACATTTTGTCCATTTGAGGTAATGCCTAATCAATCCAAAATACAATCAAGTCACAACAAAGTGCCATATAAAATTATTTCCATTATTGAAGGGACTAGATTGTTGCAGGGTACCTTGTTGGTGTTCTTTCAGGTCTTCTGCAGAATTTACATCATATGATTCTGTATTTTCTTCAGTTATTACTTTTTGTGATTCTACATCACTAGTTGAGCAGCTTGAACCAGATTGTGGGGCATGTGTATAAGAAGGAGACTTCACCAGTGACAGCTTGCAGAAATGGTATGTACTTGTTTTCACAGTAAATAAGGGCCTCCTACAAGAAACCCCCAAAAAATGTATAAATTCAACCAAGATTCGTACAAGGCAAACCCTACATGAGCCATAAAGCCTTATAGAAGTACATATTTCTCTAAATTTCCTCACGGACCACAATATTAGTTATCTTCCTTAGGTGATTATTATCAAAAAGTCAGGTGACAAACATTTTGGCCGATAATACAGTGCAAGCTATGTGGGCTGGCAAGTCGTGGCGCTAAGTTCTTAGGTGGTACCAAGGCAAGCCATGCAACCACCCTGGGCAGAACTATCAGAAATCATGAATAGCTAATTGATGAATAGACGTTATTCAGACCTTGCTCTTTAGCTAATTGATATCATCGAGGCTTGCCCTGAGGTATACGCAGTATAAATAGCAACAATCGTAATCTGACAAGCAGGGTAGTTGGAGCTTTGGAGCAGAAATTTTGATCATATTAGAGTATAAGAACCTCCAGATCATGGAGGCTTGCACTGAGTTCCACCGCAAGATAAATAGTTGAAGCCTTGGAGGATAAATTGACTATGATGCATTATTCTACCGCAAGATTTGTGTATCATAATTGACACAAAGGGAATATAGCAGATGGCTGCATTGAGGAATAAAACTAGAAGTTACCCCAATGTGTACATATTTGTGTTCTATTTATATTTATATTTGCAAGAGTGCATCCATTTAATTTAATCACGTTACAGCTTACGCTTTAAGGTAAAAAGTCCCTATTTTTATATTATTTTTTGTGAAACAGAATTATCTCAATCAGCATATGTAACCCAGGCAAAATTTTTCCAACTTCTTGTAGAATACATGATCAAGGAATCATACCTTGACAGCCCTGCTTCTTCAATCACCCAGCATTTGCAAGTTCCATCCCTGCCCTGGCTACATCAATATCAGAAATACAATTTCGTAAATCAGAATCATCAGATTGGACAAACAGTTTGATCAAATATGTACAAAGTCCCTTCATCTATCTTTATTCTACAACGCACAACCAGTCTGATTGTTGAATCAAACAAAGTTGAATCTTGCCATTGTTGAAATTACAACTTTACATAACTTGAAAATTATAATCTGAAATTGCATACCAGACACAAGATTTTTGTACTGGTTAAGCTAAATTGTCATTCATGTAGCTACATTACATGTTTCTGGCAACAGTAACAATGCAAATATCTCAAGTAGCCTGGACATGATCTTCCGATCATCCTCAAAGTCAAGGCAACAACTACTGTCAAAATTCACCTCTGTATCTGTATCCACCCACCTGATTATCTTGTTCCCAAGTCCGGCACTAGCAGCCACCGAATACACCCCAGCCGACCCTCCATGTGCCCTGTGGAACCGCAGGCCGTCACATTGAATTGCTGAAAACTGGACTCAACCCATAGTTGCAGGTGTAAATGTTACCAAATCGAGGAGACGGTGCGGCGGCTGGTGGTGTCCCACGCCCTGAGCTCCCCGTCGGCAGCGCTGGATGAGCAACAACAAAGCGCAGGCGTCAGATAAAGGTTGTCGTGCGCTGCAGCCAGTTCTGCCTGCTGCGGTGGAGAGATGGGGAGGGGTTTATGTCTTGGGGAGTGGAAGAGAGTACCCGGAGAAGAGGAGCGGGAGAGATGGGTGAAAGCAAGCGTCGTTGACGGCGGCTCGGTGGCCGCGAAGCACGGCGACGGGGTCCGGGGAAGGGCGGCGGCGCGGCTTCTCGGGATTGATCATGGCCATGGCCGATTGGCCTGCCAACCACTGGGCGCACGAGCAACCAGAAGCGAGGACTTCCGGCGGTCCGACGACGGGGCCGGCGGTGAGGTGTGGACCGGGAAGGGCGCTGGGTGCTGGAGAAGGAACAAGGCAGCGGAAGATTCGCGTGGAGACCAGAGCGCTGGGCAGGGAGGCGGCGGCGCACGGGCGCACGGCGAGTCCAGCTGTGCCGGCTGCTGTCGTTACTGAACATGATGGGCCGTGTTTCGTGGGTCGGTCCGAAGCACGTAAAAAAAGCCTGGCACGAGTCTGGCACGGCCCGAAATAATTTCATACCGGGCATGCCGTGTTTGGGCCGAGGCCTCGCCCCCACGGGCGGCACGACACGGCCCGTTTATGAGTATAGCTTATTAGTTGCCTATTAACGTACAGATATAATAGAACTCTCTGAGTGAAACAAAAACGATTGTTGGTCACTTGTTGGTCTAGTGGTGAAACTTCTTGCTTTTAACCAACACTTTCAAAGTTCGAATCTCACCTCCACCCATTTTCACCTCCATTTTACAATTGTTTATACTCGATATATTAAATGGGCCGCTATTATATACTCGGGCCAACATGCCTAACGGGCCGGCCCGACACGGCAAGCCATTTTTGTGCCGTGTCGCGTGTTGACGGCCGGACACGTGGGCCGGCACGGCTCGTTACACATTTCGTGTCGTGCTGGCCCGAAATTAATTGGGTAGTGCCTTCCGTGCTCGGGTCGGACCATGTCGGACGGTCCGTTTGGACATGTTTAGTCGTGACGAACCGACGATGCCCGTTTGGAAGCCCCGTCCTTTTTAGTAGGCTTCGCTCGATATCCCTACTTGCTCGGCTCAAGTACGGGCCCACGCAGAAAAATAGCTCTAAGGCTCATCGATTAGATTGAATTTTGGGGTCGGTTCAATAACAGCAAGTATAGAGTTTGAGCTTGGAAATAAACTTGATCTCTGAATAAGATGTGTATATGCATTGTCTGCTTGGTTCCACAAGCTCGATTACATAAAATTCTCTTCCAAATTATTGCGCACTGAAATGTTTCAGTAGACGTACAGTTTATGTAAGTGTGTGAGAAAAGCTAAAAGGTTTTTATCATTTGTAAACGTACTACCAGTTTGTGGTTGTTGATAGTTACATTGCAGTAGTGTGCTACGATGTAGGTGATCAATACTAGTCCAGAGTCCAAACGAGCAGAGGAGTTGATCGCCTATAACCGTACTAGCAGCTCGAGGGCATGGTTTACCGTGTATGTGTTGTATGGTGCAGGTGATCAATACTAGCCCAAAAGGCCAAAATCCTTTACTGCATGCTACCCCAAAACAGCTTGATGCTTTAGACGAATCAAAACCAGGCAACCAACATCTCCTGCAACTGAGTGGGTCCTAAGCTGAGTTTTTATGTTTAGGTGGTTGAATGAGTACTACACTCTCTTGTTCATAAATAGAACTCGACTTAAGCGGGGGGGGCATTAATTTGAAGAAGACATTCTCACACAGGTCAAAAAAGATCTCGAACTTTTATCCTTTTATATGAGGGCCTACGACCATGTGAGAACTCGAACAAGACCACTATGAGTTCCCATTTTTTATCACATGCTTTGATGCGGAGAGATGCGAGGAGATTTTTTAATTCAATTTGAAAATTCGCTCCACAAGGGAGTCAAACCCGGGACTCGAGAGGTGCTACTCATGCACTTTACCAGTGAGGTAAAGGCCATTTTGCACTCTTTGTTCATAAACCGTTGTCACTGGGACAAACTCTAGTCCTAATGCCAAGGATTTAAGAACGGATCGAGTACCAATTATGAATGCTATCATCTTAAATTGTTTAGATTACTGCATCATTTTGAACACCATATGCTCGCTCGGTTTGCAACCCAGTGGTTTGCATGATTTTGTAACCAAGATAAGTTAAGATTGCTCTTGCTACAAAGATATTGTTTGCCATTTCATAGGTTAAGAAGAAGGGAAAGAGCCTTTCTCTCTATAAGAACATTGTGTGGTGTTTTGGTCATCTCAAATGTAATGTAACCTTATCATAAATCTGTGCATATATAAGCTATTTGTCGGGGAAAAGATTAACGCTGCCACGTGGCGGCGTCCGGACCTACCCAACGGAAGGTTAACACGACCACGTCATCTCCAGGGGCTGGCCCATACTCGTACGGACCGACCAGGAAACGACCCCAACGGATTACTAAGGATGTCCGCCTCGCACGATCTTGACGCCTTAGTCGAGGGATTCCGTCTCGCCCGCCCGATCAACCCCGACGGAACGTACGACAAGGAAGCCGATTGGATAGCTCCGAAGCTCGACTATCCCCCTCTTCTCTCTTTCTCCTATAATTCGGGCCCCACTCCTATGACTATAAATTGGTGTGACTCTTGTACGCACGGACACGAGGCAACACACACACATTCTCGCATGGGACTTGGAGCACGCTCCTCTCACATCACATCTCGTATTCGCATTTTCATCTTGGCGCAAGGAACACGACGCCGTGAGACCCCCCCGCTCGGACGTAGGGAGCTTTCCCGAACCAGCCTAAACCCTTCGTGTCTTCCCTTGTGCACCATCCGGCCTAAAACGCGCAACCCTCGGGACAAATTCTACAGCTCGGTGGTTCGAACACCGACACTATTCTTTTTCGGATAATGACAAGATTTTTACATACACGACCGCCAAAGATAGCAGATGTAGAGAAAGCAAGTGACCAGCAAGGGTAACTTAACCGGAATGATCAATTTTGAATCGAAAAAATAGTCGGTTAACTAAAAAAACCGATAGTTAACCGGTTTGCTACAATGAGTAGTGTCGGTTTTTTGGGTTAATCGGCCGAACCGAAATCTAGCCGGGATCGATTCCTTCGTTCCGAGATAACCGGACAGCTTTGTTCGGATATGTAGACCATGGTGACTTGTGAGAAACTTACATATGAGCTTGGAGTTGGATGCACACAAGACACAATTCCGTTCGTTTCCTGCCCTCTAAAATTTAGCACTCGTCACATCAAAGAGAATCTTACTATTTAAAAATATTTCGATTAATTTAATGACAAAACCCTATTGATAGATTGATGCTAATTTTCGAGATGAATCTAATGAGCTTAATTAATTTTTCTAAAAACCATTATTGCATAGGCTCAATTTTTATACTATGTATTTTTATAGTTTTTTCTTAAGCAAATGTATTTTTATAGTGTTGCTTCGCCGATTTTAGCAAACTTTATATGTACTAGCAGACTTGAATCTATTTTGGCTATGTTTTGGAATTAGGAGCCAAAAGTTTCAAAAATATAGCTCTTACGGCTCCTCAATCATTTCTACAATCTATTTTAGTTTCTAAAGACTTGAGAATCTGTTTTGGCAAACACCAAAAAATCGTTTTACTAGAGAATCCGTTTTGATAGAGGAGTCGTTTTTTAAGGAACTATTTTGGTGGAGGAGCTGTTTTAAAAAAGCCATGACAAAGGACCCTTAATTTCTTTAGCACAAAGTAGGAGGTTCAAAATGTGATGTTATTGTCTTGACTCATCGGTCTTGACCCTCTTCATTCATGTAACTCCACTACAAATTGCAAAATACATGTTGCACACGTTTGTCGACATGACGAACTTACTCGAGTGACTTTGGCCCTGTTCGTTTCTCGCACTCTAAAATTTAAGCATCGTCACATCAAGGAGAATCTTACTATTTATGAATATTTTGATTAATTTAATGACAAAACTCTGTTGACAGATTGGTGTTAATTTTCGAGATGAATCTAATGAGCTTAATTAATCTATGTTTTATCAAAGTGATGCTACAAGAACTCGTCTTCTAATCATGACTTAATCAACCTTATTAGATTCGTTTCGTAAATTAGTCTAGGGGCCTGTAATTTATTTTATAATTAAACTTTATTTAAGTACTTCTAAATAGTAAGATTCTTTATGATGTGACAACTTCTAAAATTTAGACCTCGAAAACGAACACACTCTTTATCTTGAAAACAGTTTTTTCTCATTCGTGCACATTTGACGAGAATAATATTTTTATCGGGAGGACACAATACATCAAAAGATTGAACCGTCACAAGTCGATTAAGGCTTGCAGAACCATCATTTTGAACCTCAAATTCAACTCTTTTTGTGGCTATTAGTGAAAGTTCAAATTTCCCTTTTGCTTTTGTCTGAAAAG
>JAUNZO010004569.1:0-25912 GCA_031894775.1 Chloris gayana | reverse complement strand
GTAGACTTCTATCTCTTTTTTGACCAAACTCAGTAGGGAAGCCCCCTACCTATTTTTTCTTTGTATTGAATGACCAAAAGTTTATGTAGAGAAGACGGCCTCAGGCCGCAAATAAGACCCTAAACTATAAGTTAAACTGTATTTGGGAGATTACATAAAAAGGTGTCAACCAGAGGCTTCAAAGCCGGTTTAATTCTGAATTCTACTAAGGAGAACTCATCTTTGAACGATTGAAACCATTGTCGAAGAGAAGCATTCCTATTATAAAAAATGATGCCATTCCTGTGGCACCATATTGTCCAGCAGCCAACGATCAGAACTTCTCTGAAATTTTTTGAATTAAAGCATTGTCGAGCAATTAGAAGCATATCATCCGGTTGAAGATTTGTCTGCTAGTTGATGTTCAGTGTCTGCCAACAGCGAACACTGAATGGGCACTGAAAGATGAGATGCATCAATGTTTCCTCAGTGTTTGTATTGCAGAACACACAGTTGTAATTCTCCAAGTGCTTATTTTTCCTTCTCAGAAGATTTCTTGTATTCAGTTTATCTCGAAGTAGGAGCCAGTAGACTTCGATCGACTGATATTCAGAGTACAAACACGAATAAACTGGTGAGGACTGACCAAAATTATGCAAGCCTGAAAATGAATTGTACTTTGGCTCGAATAAGCCTTACATCTGACCAAACTTCTTGATGTTCTAACCGCATGTGCACAGCTGTCAGAATTTGGAAAATTACACTGCCGCATTACAGGAACATCAAAACTCGTGGTTGAGACTGAAGTTTCTACTTCCATTTGTCACCACTAGCTGACGTCTTGTTGTATCTCCAGAAGAAATTACGGTACGGGGCCAGAAACGGTACCACTTGTGTGCTGATATTTCCTCCTTACCACCACATGACCCGCAGTCACCGTCGCGATCGAAATTCTGGTCCTCTATTTTCTGGGTCTTCCGCAGGCTGACACTTGCAGTTTCTTTACCAGACGAAACATCCCTGGAGCCAGGCGCGATGGCGACGTTTCGTTCATATTGATAGTTCTTGGTTTGTGAAAATAACAATAACCTGTTGAAGCGTTCCAGACCTACTCCTCGTTTTCCCAGCTGAAACGAAGAGGATAATGTAATCTGTTCGACGACATTCTTCTCGGTCGTATTCTTGTGCAGTTTTACCAAGTTTTGACGAGTTTTTTTTTCTGGCTCTGCACCCTGGTTGCGACATAGTGAAAAAATTCGAGTCCAGCTGTCCAACTGGGCAAAAAAAAAAAAAGAACGGTCTGACCAGTGGTTTTCACGGGGGATGATTTTGCACAAGATGACTGGCTCAAAACGCGTGGCTGCAATAGTGGTTTGGTGACATCTGAACCGAGAAGACTCTGCTAAAGGATTGGTTGAATGGTTGGTCAGTGGCGGATGAACGGTGAGTTGGCAACGAATGCGAGTATGTAATCACACCGGGACCGGATAATAATATTTTTTTCAGGTTGCAGATTACGAAATGCGATTAAGGTTATGCTGATCAGGGGTTCCTTGTGTCGCAAATACAAACTACGCGGTCGCGATGACGAAGTGCAACGTTTGGATGCAGGAAATAAGTAGGATGCCTCGGTCTGCCAAGGCTGCGAAATGCAGAAACGGTGTGCAGAGCCGAAAGATCAGTAACAGCCTGGTGGGCCTGTGTAGTGTTGTACTAATTCTATGGGCTGGCCTGGGTGGAGCGGAAGCAGCAAGTAACCTGATGGGCCGTGGTCCGTCAACCGCTCAGAGATGAAAGGTGGCCCACCGGTAATCCAACCGGTGAAGCGAGATATGGCGAAGGCAAACCGTGAGAAATCCCCGAGCTTGGCCGTCTCGCCCCATGTCACACTTATCCATGGTAATGACAGAGTGCTGCAGTAGAAACAGGACACGAGGGCCTAATAGCTCTACTTCCAGCACTCGTAGTACTACGTACGAATCATGATTGCATATGCACCGCATACTACTGTAGCACGAATTTTATTTCAGGAGAGGTCAGAATGTTAGACTAGAAAAATGGCGCGGCCGTTGCCGCGCCTGATAGCCAGTGACTACGTCTTGTAATCTTAAACTTGCTTAGCTACTTATCCAAGTAAGTGATGTTGTGTGCTTATCTCGGTTTTACTCTTGGGTGCTCTTTGCAATGTAACATCCAAGTAGAATCAATGTACAGATAATGAACATGCATTTTCTGCAATTGCAGTTTAACTAACAGTATTGCTTGACTATTGATATTCAGAAACTTTTCTAAACTGAATATGTGATAATGAGATGCTAAAATGCTTAATTGGTTTTACTTATATACTGTAAATGAAAACCAGTTCATCATAAATAAATAAATACATGAGACTCCATTACAAATTTAGTTGATCAAGTGCTCTAGCTTATACTACAACATATTTTCCAGTGACACTTGTGATATTGGTTGCCCTCCCACACCTCTCTACCACAACATATTTTCAAACAATTTACCTATCTGCACATTTTTTTATCTACATTCCATAAATCTGTTCCTACCTTAATTTTTGTTAAAATAAAGATGTTTCATATTTTTTACATAGAGCCTTCATCCTAACTCAACAAAGAATCAGATCCTCCCAGCTCCACGATCATACATTTGAACCCAGTTTCTATTATACTTGGGCCCAAACTTCCTTCATTGCCACCATTGACTCCCTCCTTTAGAATCAAACCCTAAAATGCAGTATCACAGGATCTAAAAACGCTATCATAATTAAAGTTCTTGAAGAACATTATTTCACTGAAAATAACAGGAAGATGGTAAAATTCTATGTGTTAGTTTCAAGAAAAAAAATTCAAAGTTCCTTACTTGTGAAATTGATTCTCATCAGGATATTACATTAGCTCAAACGAGCATTGTATTGTCTTCTTTTTTTGAGGGAAACGAGCATTGTATTGTTACTATTGTAAATAATAGGAACATGGTAGATTGTTCAGACTATTACCTATGGTCTTATATACTAACTTTATAGTATTATATTGCTGTAGAAATAAAAAATATTTACATATGGTCTTTTCACCACAAAAGATTGACATGATCTTCGAGTATCCACACTTTGCAGGTTACTATTATTGAAAACTTTCTATTTTGCTTGATACCAGAAATAAAATAATATTGTATTATTTTACCATGACTACACTTTGATATCAACTAAAGTATTTATTTATTAATTAATTGAATTTAAGGAAAAGGATATCCCTATCTAAAGAGTTTTGAAGTTAGTATCAACTGTTACCACATTGATAACAATTTGATGAAAGCTCTACAATAAGAATAATGGACCGCAGGAACTGTGGTGAACGAGGATTATTTTAAAAATGATATTGCTCATTGCCAGTTACTTAGGTATAAGTAGATAAACTCATTGTTTGAAGGGTTTCAAGATTCTGAAATTGTGTATTCGCCATCAAACTTAGCATACCAGAGGGAAGGGTAGACATGTAGGCATAAAAAGAATCAATCAAAAACAAATATTGATATTCGCTACCTTTTGAAAATTGTTATGCTAGTCATTTTACTTACTCAAATTGAATCAGGGCATCTCAAAGGCACAAAATACTGTTAACTACCATACAAAATTGTTATGCTAGTTTTTTTTTTTAATGCAGCCTAGAGTAGAGCAAATGGTTCCTCATAGCTAACATGGATGCTGATCTCAAAGTGGCACCCCTTTATGTAGTTGCCGCTGGGCACACTCTGTTGGAGATAAGATACTATAGATAGAATTGTATAGATATTTTTCTGATTCTGTTCCATGTAACTCAAATCTTTCCTTGACTTGCACATCAAGGTATTGTGTTGTAATCCTGTACGCTGACTCTTGCCGACTATATATTAACATGAATGAATGCCGTGCTCTCAATGTATCGGCTTGACCTAATCTTACACTCTCTATAGTCAACAGGCATAAATGTGCTGTAGGTTTTCAATCCATTAGGGATGCGATAGGCCATGCATTATTGGAAATAATATTGAACAAATTGTTGCATGATCTGAAAAGAAAACAGTAATATTATATTTCGCTAATTTCAATGACAAAAAGCCAAAAGCTATCTCAAATCTACTGTAGCAAATAAATGTGTCAGTTAACTTTCTAATTTTCATCTCCTTGAAGAATGTAGACAATTTCATAAGAAAGGAATGCATAGCTAGAATAGGTAAAGAAATCAATAGCACTAAATCTTAGAAATAAGGAGAGCTATATATTCAATGATATTTAAGTGGAGTAGATATGTATTTATTCAGATGTGCCATACCATATGCCTTGTACAATGACCAAATGCCAAAACTTAGTAAGTGACTGACCTGTTGATTCACTACATTTATAATGTTAATGCAAATAAGTATAATATACTAATATAGAATCTCACAGATTTCACTCAGGAACAATCAAACTGGTTTCTGCACTAAAATTCAAGTACAATAATAGTTTTGTTTTTCTATATTTTTTTGCCGTAATAGGCAAAAAGAGAAATGTAGATAGAAAGCCATGTATGAACTGAAAAAAATTGGTTGATTCAAGAAACTTAGATTATTAAAAGTTTCTATGCAGATGAAAACTGAATTGATTTTGGGGGTTCAAAGATTGGTTCGCAATACTCTCAAATTTTAATGTCTGCCCAGGCACCTTTCACCACAACTCCACCATTTTAAACACCCCGGCCCTTGTAAATGAATCAAAACATAGGTATCTTGAAATATATCAAGGCACAAGTGAAGTTTGCGAATTCCTATGAACATTGTTTGTGGAATGCAATTAATCTATGGTTGCTTGACATTTTTACAAGCACATGGTGAGCAAGCACAGAGCTAGCATACCCTGCTTTGTTGGATGGCGTAACAACACACACCAGACAAATAAACTCATTGCCTTTGTAAGCAATTTAATAAACATACCGTGAGAAACTGAGAATATTAATACGTAGCCACATGTTCAATGCAATTTAATAAACCATCTTATGCAGCAAAGGGGAGGATGAATTGGACATGAGAATATCCAATGGAGATTTAGCTAATCCAGCTGGAGCAAGACCATTGGTTGATGCATGCCCGCCTCCGAACCACTACAGCGATGCTTCGATCTGATGCGGGCATGGAGCTACTGCCCACCAGGCTTTAGTGTAACTAAAGCAGTCCGGATTGCTGGTATATGAGAGAGAGAGAGAGAGAAAGAAGAGAGAGAAGAGAGAGAGAGATCTCCACAGATTACGTGCTTGAATCGATAGAAGAGGAAGAGAGGATTCGTAGCCCGCTGCCGGTAAGGAATCGGCGGCAGCCAGGTTACCATCATCCATGCGTCGATGGGGATGGAGAAAAATCTGGAGAAGGAAGACGTCAGCTTCAGATTGGTATGTTCGGATCGGACGATGTAGATTAACAGAGACTAGGATCCAACGGTTAGGACGCTAAGAAGTGACGTGGCATTACGTCAGTAGGAGAAATCGCGCCGATTTAGAAGATAAAAGATGAGAGACAGGAAATCACCTGACACAAGATGACAACCAAATTCAGAACTGAGGGAACGAAGCGCTCCGTGCTCGATCAGAGATTTGTTTCCTACTGGTCGAACCCACGCACGTGCTCGAAAACCAACCATGTCATTAGTTCACGCTGGCGGACCCAACACGAACTCTGCTTCCGAGTTGGAAACGAAACGGCAACATGCGTTTCGTCATATAAACTGCCCTGTCGCATCTGAACCCACCGCTCCAAGCAGAACGGACCTCGTGAGGCGTGATGGAGGCGTTCGTGTCTACGATGGCCTTCTGCGAGGCGCCGTTCGACGGCACCCTGGTGCCGCCGGTGCCCGCCGGACACAGCGGAGCCGCCACCTCCGACCCCGGGAAGCGCGGCGGCGACGCGGCGACGCGGTGTTCATTGCTCGGCACTAATTTATCCAGGGATGCTATGGGTGTAAATGCAGAGCTTTTCAGAAATGTAAGAGGACCAAATCGCCCGTATTCGTGGCCACCGACCTGCTCTGGAGCTGATATCCAAAGTATTTCTCCTCGGATCATCGAAACTACCGCTATGATCGTTTGAGGGCAGCTATATATAGTGTTTAAGATGAGTAACCCATAGGCTATACTTCGTTTAATGTATTCGCTAATATTGTAATTGTTAAGGAACTCCCATGTCATCCTACTATGACACCTTTCCGATTTCTACCCGATGATGCACTCTTAGAACAAATGAAATATTCTGCGAATAGAAAAGAACAAACACTTTGCCACTGATGCTCCAAGCCCTTAATCTATTCAAATATTTGATTATTCAGGGTATCATCTGGTTCATGTAACAATAGTCTTCATCGCTATGGAAATTGGCACTACTAATTCAGGCTAAGTTGAATGCTCACTCACTTTCACTAGAGGCTTGGTTTGGGTGGATTATATTGATTATATTAGCACTTGGTCATTTTTTCAGATATAAGAACTATTGGATGTTGAGATCACGCTTTTTGCAGCGTTGTGGCGTCATGTGGTGACCAACCTCCTTTACAGCGCCTAGACGTTGATTAGGGCGTTTTGGCGTAACTAAAATTGTGTTGCTTCATGTGGTGACTGACTACCTTCACAATGCCTAGACGTTGATTAGGCGACGCCACATAAACCATGGTTGAGATAATAAGTTTGCTCGACATATTTTGTTACTTTTTTCCATTTCGATCATGATTTAATATCAATATCTCTATATTTAAGCTATAATGCAAATATAATTTCTTTAACATTTATTCTAAAAATTATTTTATGTGATTCGGATCGCGGTGACCTTCTTCTGTCAAGGTTGGTTGAAACTACCTCCTCAAATCAAGAAAATGAATCAAAATATATAAGCAATGACAAAAAAAGGTTACATTACTTTTTTCCTAGACATTGTACATAATATATATGATAAAATAGACTAATTTCTGAATAGTTTTGTATCAAGGTATTTCATGCCTTCAAAACAAAAAAGATCATTACAGTTTGGTTATCGCTTCATTGCGAGGAAGCCTAATACTCCATCCGTTGCAAAAATTAAATTTCATTCTAACATTCAAATTTTATTCCATAATACATGTCACTCTCACTTTCAAATGCATCTCTATCTTTATGCTCCTCGTACAAAATGCTCCTCATATTTTGTACATTTCATCTTTTTCATTTCTCCTTAAATCATGTGTCAAAAGCTAAAATGACACATATTTCTGAATAGAAGGGTTACATAAACTAGTGCATAGACCTGGTATGACAAAATGTGCGCATATCCCTTGCCTTTTGTAATGCAACAATGGCCATCTTTAGTAGATTGATGTAGATCGAGTAAGACTAAATTGTTGCGGTGTTATTTTGGAAAATATCTGTCACACACTATCTTCTATTGCTTCTCTGAGATACATGTTACATGGTCATATAGGTTGGGTTGGGCCCAATACAATCATCAACGGTGCACATGCCTTTCCATTGTTTGATTCTGTTCGAGTACTGCAAAATCTTCAATTTTTGTTGCTGTTTCTACACGCTTTTGTTTTGCATCATCCTCATTGACTACTGCTCTCAAAATATTCAATGCATGAGATGAATGATCACAGAAACGTATCCAATGTACTCATTCAGGGTTACATGCTCATTGTTGTTTGGTGAAAGCCAAGGGTTAGGTAAGTTTTTAAAGGCTGATTGTAATTCAACTATAATCAATCTTTGAATGGTAGAAGGGTATTTAGATGCACAAGAGACATACTCGAATTCTTTACAAGTCAGCACACCGAATGTGAAAAAAGATTATGGACGTAATCAAATGAGCAAGTCAGCAAAGCGAACCATTCTGATACTTCAACAGCTTTGAACAAGGTTCTTGTCTTGATGAGATGAACAACGGGTTGTTGCGGAGAATTTCACAACAGGAACAGATTTGCACCGAATCATTTGGGACAAAACTTACGTACGTGAGCCGTGAACGGTCGGTTCTGAAAAAAATTATTCAGACCAAACATGTTGTGTCTGAAATTTTTCTGAAGTCCGAGGTGAAGGAGAGCTGATTTCCAGTTCTGTGCATCTGCTGCTTCGCTGCTCATGCATGACAATAGCGTTCCACGGAGATTGCATCAACGAGGGGCACTTTCAGGCTGCTGCCCTTGATGCCACCGACATTGTCGAATAATATATGCCGTGGACGGTGGACCTTCATCTTCCCCATCCTTCAGTGGAGCATGACATTGAGAATGGCGAAAGGGAGGCAGAGGCTGCTTTATCGCGGCAGCGGGCTGACCTCGAGGGGCATCCGTCCGTCCGGTGCAGCCTGGCTCCTGCTGCATGCCGTCCCTCAAACAATCTAGTGAAGAAGCACCTCAGCGCCATCAACCCGCACACAAGTCGCATGAGAACTCGGATTCACGCACGTGCTCGAAAACCAACAATGTCATTAGTTCACGCTGGCGGACCCAACACGAACTCTGCTTCCGAGTTGGAAACGAAACGGCAACATGCGTTTCGTCATATAAACTGCCCCGTCGCACCTGAACCCACCGCTCCAAGCAGAACGGACCTCGTGAGGCGTGATGGAGGCGTTCGTGTCCACGATGGCTTTCTGCGAGGCGCCGTTCGACGGCACCCTGGCGCCGCCGGTGCCCGCCGGACACGGCGGAGCCGCCACCTCCGACCCCGGGAAGCGCGGCGGCGACGCGGTGACCATGTCGTCGTTGGCGGCGGCGGTGACGGAGGCCGCGAAGCACTACTTGTCCCACCACCACCAGCCGCAGTCGCAAAAGGAGGAACAGCAGCAGAAGCGTGGGCCGGTTGATGGCCTGGCGATCTTCGAGACCGTCGTCTTGCAGTGACCAAGGACGTCGTCATGCTTCAGTTTAAGAGGAAATCCGTCCATTGTGTTATCATACTGAATCAATTTATAACGTTGGTGTTTGGTTTGCCATCGACTTGTATCCTCCATTTTTTTAATGTTTTTTGTTCAAGCTCAGCTACAGCGAGCAAGAGCACAAGTACAATACCTGTTACCCTTGTGTATTTCGAGCGCAATACTATGTTGTAGCGAGGATGCGATATGTTATTATCTTGATGCAGTATGCTCATGCCACGTTCTTCACGAAAGATCCACTCATAAGACGCGAACCGTAGCAGTTCTCTGTTTGCAGGCTTTCCGTAGTTACACGTCATGCCTTCAGTTACAGTTCTTTCTCTGAAGGATTTCTACACTTGAGCGCTTGGCATCAAAATCATAATCTAGCAGTTGCTTGACACCTCTTCGCAATTAGCGGCAAAAATTTGTACTACACATGTATCCCCATATCATACAACTACAGTACAGCACAGTAGATTAAGCCGGAAATTCTGCCAAAAAAGACAGATCTAATCCCGGGCGGTGATATCTGGTTTGCTTGGAGCTTTGGGAGGATAGAGCTCCCACAATGCAACCGTAGTATCCGCGGAACAGGAAGCCATCAATTTGCAGTCGGATGCAAAGGTCACCGCATTACACTGCAGGCAAAAAAGGAAACATTAGCTGCGGAAGGAACTGAACATATCAGTATCACTCCAAGGAAATTCGTGGACACATTTAAATTCAGAGAAATGAGAGAAGTACATACTTATAATATCCCCAGCTTAAGAACTTAGCTAAGTAGAACGGGTATAAATTGAACGCAAAAGACATGAAAATTTAAAAGAAATTTGGCAACACATACCGGAGCACTGTGATACTTTAACACAGCCAGAGCATTTCCTTTATTGTAGTTATACACTCGAATCCTGCAAGTGTCCCAAATAAGAAGTTGCAAACTTAAGCCAAAAACTACAAGACATAACGATCAAGAGATCTTCTATTCTTGACTAGCATCAATGATCACAAGGGAAAATAATTAAGATTAAATTTGGACTTCATTAGGTACAGCCACCAAATAGTATTATCATCAGATATGACACAATCATTGACTTGAGCAAGTTGATAACGGTAAGCCCATAAAAGTTGGTTATAATGCATCAATGCTAGACTCTAAAAAAAATAATGGGGCATGGGACAGGACCTGTGATCCCAACCAGCAGTTGCTGCAATCTTGTTGTCTAGCCGAATCGCAGTGTCAGCAATACCTGGCCGCTCTAGTTCTATTTCTTTCCTAAGAGTAAATGCACCCTGCAACCATAAATAACATGATTATGTCAAGGCAACAAAATCAATGAAGCATTTGAAACAAGAACAAAATACGTCTTCAAGCCCATAATACGTTGTGAACCCTGTATGAGGCACATTGCATGATATTGCATGTTCATTTCATACATAAAGGGTTAATTGACACAAATTAGCCAGCTACTAAACATGTTCTCCTATATATTATAAATTCTCAGTCACAAGCACTTTCCAAATTCTCATGCGCAGAACATATACATGGTAGAAATTATTAATGCTGCATGATAAAGATATAACTAGGAAACCTGCAAATATATACAAGGTACATCTGGGCATGTCACAAACAGAGACAAAAGGAAGATCATAACTCCCAGTATATGCTAGATAAGGTTAAAGATTCACATGTACCAGGGAAGGACAAGAAACAATTGAGGGCACACCTTGGAATGATCAAGATTGAAGGTGATTATTTTATTATCAGCTCCTCCTGAGATCCCACCATTGCATAACCCATCAATTGCAATGGACAAAGCTGAATACAAGCATACAGTTAGATCATATACAGGAAGATAAATGTAACATGTACTCAACAATGGATCAATCAACTAAGCAACAAAACTGAGAATAGATCATATACAGGAAGATAAATGTAAAGAACCTGACTCTAAGTGATATTTCACTGAAGACAAAGGCAACCCAGGCTTTCGTACATCCCACCAAAGTGTGCTTCCATCTTCATAACTGGTATACACGAAATAAAAAATAGGATTATTTTCAGTAGGAACAATCCAACTGAACAGACGGAAAAAAAAACAGTGACAGGAGAAGTTGAGAATAAAGTGATTTTAATTAGTCCCAGAAGCATAAAACAATATTTAAATAAAGTACTTAGCTAGTGAACATAGAACAAACAATTTAAGTGGATAGTATAGAGATCAAGGTGTCATATTTAGTTATCAACTTTTTGTCAACAAATTAGAGCATTGGAATGGAGGCCAGAGAATGAAAGAGACATACTGCGCTTGCAAAAGCTTAATCTGGATATTAACCTTGACAAAATATTTATGTAGCCTGCAGATTCACAGGGGATGAAAGCTTGCACAGCCATACATAGTCCTACAATTAACAAAGTAAATCTTAGTGGATTGCTTAAAGAATAAGAAGTGAGAGTGGCCAAATACCACCAAACAGTTTAAAGGAAGTTTTGTAACTGTTTTGCAGGTGCACTGCACTATACCACGTTCTAGTCTCCTATTATGGAAAAGGAGGATCTATACCAAGTTCCTAACCCACACAGTCTTGCTCTAGAGTCCAGTAATACCTCAAAGGCTGGTTAATTGCAAATCACAAGTTTCTGGAACAGCCACATGAGTTACCAGTTTCCTGCTAGATGTGTCTAATCTAAGCATCAAATGTGTGGCTTGTGCTTGAATATACTCTGAAACAAGTAAGACTACATTATAACCCCTTTTTCAAGTCATATAAATACATAGAAAATTAGGAGATCTTATCGTCCAAGATTTTTTTTTAAAAAAAAACTCAACCAGGGGGACCCCTGACATTATATAAGAATAGGCCCACCGAAACGGGGTAGGATTCAGCAGGCATCATGAATGCATGTACACTACAAATGACAACCTAGGACTAGTACCACCTGCACCGTAGCCAGGGAGGTGGACACACAGCCACAGAATGGGGTGCGGTCACCAGGGTTCGAACCCAGGTGGGCGCTCTCCAACCGATGGCCCTTTACCACAAGGCTGTGAGTGCCTTCACTATCGTTCAACATACAATGGAAGCAACCAGCGTAAAACAATTTAAACTGATGCAGCTCTTAGTGTTGGTTGGGGGAAAATTGTTGTCTATTTCCAAACCCTAGGAAGGGCAATATGTACAAGGTACAATGGGCCTCTATATGGGCCTCTACATGGGCCAAAGGCCTCTATACACCAACACCCCCCACAGTCTGAACTTACCGGCGCAGCGGAGTTCAAGACTGGCCTCAAGAATAAAACACAAGAACTCACACTCCCCCGCAGTCACAACTAGCCACCGGTGATGTTGAGACCGGAGCGAAACTCGAGAAGGTCGAGGAGGGGAGACCCTTGGTGAAGATATCGGCGAACCGAGAGGTAGTTGGGACATGAAGTACCCGGACTTGCCCAATAGCCACCCGGTCCCGAACGAAGTGTAGATCAATCTCCACATGCTTGGTCCGCCGATGCTGCACCGGGTTGGTGGAGAGGTACACGGCGCCGACGTTGTCGCGATGAGACGAGCGTACTCTTGGCGAGCGGGCTATGGAGCTCCGCCAAGAGCTGTCGAAGCCAAGACGCCTCGCCCACGCCGTTAGCTACAGCCCGGCACTCCGCCTCAAGATCGGAGCGGGAGACTCACCGCCGTCGCTTGGACGACCAAGAGACAAGGTTGTCCCCGAGGAAGACGGCATAGCCCGAAGTGGAACGACGAGTGTCCTGGACAGCCAGCCCGGTCGCCGTCAGTGTAGACGACAAGCTCGCGCAGAAGAAGACCGGTGAAAGGTCGGACCATAGTCAACGGTGCCACGCGGTACCGAAGGAGGCGCTTGAGGGCAGCAAGATGAGACTCACGAGGATCATGCATGTGAAGACAAATCTGCCGGATGGCATATGTGATATCCGGCCCTGGTGAAGGTGAGGTACCGCAAGGCACCGAGCAAGACTCCCGTAGGCGATCGGTCCGCAATCGGATCACCGGAGCGAGCAGAGAGCTTGGCCCGAGTGTCAACGGGGGTGGGGCAAGGCTTACGCTTAGTCATCCCCGCCCGCTCTAGAATATCAAGGGCATACCGCCGCCGGTGGAGGTGAAGCCCGAAGGTCGAGACTCAACAGAGTGACACCCAAGAAGTGATGAAGAACGCCTGTGTCCTTCATAGCAAACTCCCGCCGCAAGGATCGAATAATGTGTCTGGAGCAAGTCCTCGACCGGACGCGGCAAGAATGATGTCATCAACATACAACAACGAGATATGCGGTGTCACCGCCACGTCGATAGACAAACAATGAGGTGTCCGACTTGCACTCGGTGAATCCCAAGGAAACCAAGAATGCGGCAAATCGAGAGTACCAAGCACGAGGAGCTCGCTTCGGACCATAGAGGGACTTGTTGAGGCGACAAACCATATCGGACGGCCGGGATCCGTAAACCCCGCCGGTCGATCGCGAGAGACTGTCTCGGACGTAGTCCCATGTAGGAACGCATTCTTCACATCCAGCTCGATGCACGAAGCCAAGAGCGAGACAGGGCAAGGGATAGAACCGTGCGAACCGTGGCGAGTTTGACCACGGGCCGAACGTCTCATCGTAATCCACACCGTGCCGCCGAGTAAAGCCCCGAGAACCCAACGAGCTTTGTAGCGATCCAACGAGCCATCGGCGCGACGCTTGTGGGTCCGTGATCCACTTTCCGGCTTACCACATTGCTGCCAGAGCGGACGCGGCACAAGATCCCAAGTCCGGTTCTCGAAGGAGAGCCGCATACTCTTCCTCCATTGCCCGACGCCAGGTGGGTCAGCCCGGGGCACCACGGACGTAGGAGGGCGGTGGAGAAACCCCCGGCTCGACCGTGGTGGCGAGAGAGGGCCGCAGACTCGAGAACGCCCGCCGCCCGCGTGTCACCATGGGATGAGTGTGGCCGGGATCCCGATGAATGACCGGCGGGTGGTACACCACCGGTCAAGGCGAGAGCGAGCCCGGGATGAACCGGCGGCGGTGGCGGCGGCGGCGCCGGCGGCCGACGCCGGTAGACGAGCTCCTGCTCGGCATAGCGCCCGGTAGGAGGTCCCGAGCCATCGCGTGGCACGGGTGAGGACTCGTGGCCGCGCGTGGCACGCGGAGGAGGCTCCGGTGGCCGCGCGTGGCGCGGGTGAGGACTCCGTGGCGCGCGCGTGGCGCGGGTGACGACTCCGAGGCCGCGCGTGGCACGGGTGAGGACTCGAGGAGCCGCACGTGGCGCGAGAGAAGGCTCCGAGGCCGCGCGTGGCGCGGATGAGGACTCGAAAGACCCGCGGGTGGAGGATATACAGGGCCGTGGCACCTTGGACCACCGGTCGATCGAAACACAGATCGTAACTCGGGATCGAGGGTGGGAGTGGTAGTGGTGGAATAGGGAAAATCGGACTCATCAAACACAACGTGCCGGAAATGAGGACTCGACGAGAAGTGAGATCAAAGCAACGATAACCCTTGTGGTCGTGGGAGTAGCCAAGGAACACACAACGAGTCGAACGGGGCGCCAACTTGTGAGGGGCAAGCAGGCGGTGGTGTTAGGGTAGCAAGCGCACCCGAAGACACGGAGGTGGTCATGCCGAGGAGGTGTACCGAATAGAGCTCGGTGTGGAGTGGGGGCAGGAGAGGCGATGGAAGGAAGGCGGTTGAGGAGGTAGGTAGCGGCAGTGGAGACCCTCGGCCCTGAAACGGGGGCGGAAGAGAGGCCTGGAGGAGGAGGGTACGCACAACATCGTTCGTGGTCCGGATCATCCGCTCGACCTTGCCGTTACGTGAGAAGTATACGGACAAGACATGCGTAGGTGGACACCACGGGAGAGGAAGAAGTCACGTGAGGCGCGGTTATCGAACTCCGGCCATTGTCACACCGAACGGCCTTGATAGTGACGCCGAACCGAGTGTTAACCTGTGCAAAGAAATCCGGGAGGGTGGAGAAAGTATCGGACTTCACACGAAGAGGAAAAGTCCAAGAGTAGTGCGAGAAATCATCAACAATGACCAAATAGTACTTATAGCCGTAAATACCGATTACGGGAGATGTCCATAGATCACGGTGAACAAGGTCAAAAGCACGGCTCGCATGCGAAGAAGAAGAATAAAAAGGAAGTCTAACATGACGACCTAATCGGCACGCATGACAAAGATGCTCATCGGATGTCCGAGTACAAGAAAGATCCGCACCGCTGCAGAGTCGAGCCAAAACGTCGCGGCCAGGATGCCTAGGCCGGCGGTGCCAAGTCCTAGAAGACGATGAAGTGGCAAAAGCCGCCGACGAAGAGGATGAAGTCAAGAGGCAGACGAAGTCGGAAGACGAATGGTGTAAGGGGTCCCCGGCTCTCACATCGGAAGAGAGGACGCCGGAAGCCGAATCCTTCACGAGTAAGACCGGAAAGAGTCAAATTCAACCGAGCAAGAGTTGTCGACAGTAGAATTTGCGAATAGAGAGAAGATTGTGAACCATCCGAGGGGCAACAAGCACATTAGACAAGCGAAAAGAGCCGAGGAACCGTGCCTGCGGAGAGTGACAGGGGAGGCAAGAGCCATTGCCCACCATGACAAGCGGAAGGACGAGTAGGGTGGGGAGGGTGGGCATGAGAGAGTATACCAAAGCATCCGGCGTGGTGTGATACGAGGCACCCGAATCGCCGATCCACTCCACCGGTGGTGTCACCTGCATCGTCGTCGAAGGATCGCCGGCGCCGTCCGGTCCCATCCTCCGGTGCCGGGACTGCGAGGCCGGCCGGGCCGTGTAGGTGGTGGCCACCCGCCGGCGCGAGTCCACCGCACCGAGGGAGGGGGCCGCCGAACATGGCCATGGGCCGTGCCGGACGATGCCCGCCCCCGAGTCCGGAACGGCCACATGGAGATACGGCCGACCATGGGTTGTCGAAGGATGGCCGAGCGATACCGCCTGTGCGCCGCAGAGTGCCGTGGTTGCCCCCACCACGACCGAGCACCCTCGCCCGGGTCCCGCCGCCGCCACTCCCGCCGGACCCACCGCCGCCACCCTCGCGGACCCGACCGCCCGCCGTCCACCACGACGACGCCGGCCGCGACCCCCCCCCACCCCCGCTCGGCCCCGGGGGAGGAGGCGCGCAAGAGCGGGCGTGGTGCCACCGGAGGCGGTGGAGGAGTCACGAGGGCGGTGGAGGACGACGACGAGTCGGGCTCAAGGCCCCGGTAATCTCCTCGAGCTCGGAGGTCGTCCTTCGCTGCCTGGAAGTCGGGGAAGGGTCGGCCGCCGCGGGATCCGTGTCCCGAGGAGGTCATAGTTGCGGTTGAGACCCCGCAGGACTCGGAGCACCAGCAGCCTTGTCGCTCACCGGACAGCCCGAGGTCACGGAGGGCATCCGCCATACCCTTCATCTTCCTCGCAATACTCATCAATAGAGAGGTCACCTCGCACAAAAGTGCGGAACGACGCGTCCAATCGGAGAGCACGGGCCTCGGCATTGCTCTAGGAAATGGCCCTCGAGATGCAGCCGGGCCGACGTGCGGTGTCACCGGGAGTCCGGATGAGCTCCTGGAGCTCGGGGAGAGGGTCCCGAAGAGCCGAGGACACGACGATGTCGTCGAGGTGGAGCAGAGATCCCGTCACGGGTCGGGCCGTGGGTGTCGATGAGGACGTGGTCGTCGAGGGCGTAGCGGCGAAGTGCGAGGAGGACCTGGTCACGCCGCCGACCGTAGGAGGTAGACACGGGGTCGAGGACGACGCCGACGAGGGCACGGATGTTCCTGGACACCGGCGACCGGAAGTGGAGCCGGGTGACCATCGGATCACGTGCGTCGAGGCGGGGGCATGGACCGTCTGGCTCGAGGCGGCGTGATGAAGAGGTGACGGTGTCGCGACGACGGTCGCTGTCGGCGCCGACGAGCATGCGGTGCTCCGCCTCGAGCAATCCGACGAGCGAGGTTGTCCGCCGCGGGTGCGCTCGCGCTCCCAAGCATCGACAGCGAGCCGCGGACCCGTGCCTCGCCGCAAAGCCTCGACCTTCGCTTCCTGCGGAGAGCGGCGAAGGTCGTCGCCTGCCGTGCCCAGAGCCGACGTGGTCGAGCCCGGTGGCACAACCATCCGGTCGTAGAACGGAGGAGGCGGCGACGAGCCGGCCCCACGGGCGCAACAGCCACATATCCGGCTAGGGCACGGGCGAGCCCCACGGCGCGCGGCCGGGCGGGGCTCCACGGCGCGCCGGCCGGGGCAGGCCCCACGGTCGCGCGGGCCAGGGCGGGCCCCACGGGCCCGCGGCGCGGCGCCGCCGGGCGGGCCACACGGCGCGCCGGCGGGGCGGGCTCCCACGGCGCGGCGGCGGCACGCGCAGCCCGCGCGGGTCGGGCCGCGGCGGGGTCGGCAGCCGCGGCGGCGGCGGGGCAGCGCGCGGCCGTGCGGCGCCGCCGGCGGCCGGATCCGTGGACCGCGAGCGGTCGGATCCGCGCGCTCGCGGCGGCCGGATGCGCGCGGCCGCGGCGCCGGATCGAGGCCCGGCGCGGCGTCCGCAGCCCATGAGCGCGGCGGCGTAGGAGGGAGAGGAGAGGGGAGGGGAGGGAAGGAGGAGGGCAGACGGCGGCGGCGCGGCGGCGGCCGTCCATGGCGGCGGCGCGGCGGCGGCAGCGGCAGCGCGCGGCTACGAGGAGAGAGAGGAGAGAGAGAGGCTCGTTACCATGTTGGTTGGGGGAAAATTGTTGTCTATTTCCAAACCCTAGGAAGGGCAATATGTACAAGGTACAATGGGCCTCTATATGGGCCTCTACATGGGCCAAAGGCCTCTATACACCAACACTTAGCACTCGTCACAAAGGAGATGCCTAGAATCTTATAGTATAATATTTGAATGCTCTACAAAGAGAAGCTACAATTCGTAATCTTATCCACATACTAGAATTCGTCTCGCCCAAAATTTGTGATGCCACGGAACGGGTAAACTGGAATGGTTAATATGAACCTTTTTGCTTGGTAGGGTGATCCGTTGTATTAATGCTACTTGTTTGGGGCAAGCATAATATCTTTCTTGCACTTGTGATGTCCCAAAGCTCAACCTGTAGCATTGTTTTCCTATTAGTTACAGCATGAAAATAAAGTAAGGAACAAGCGATTGCAACAGCTCATTGTATATGCCCGGACGAGCTAAATATTTTGTAACTGTTCACAGACCAGTCATTTTATATAAAGAAGTAACCTGAGAGGATTCTTGACCAGCAATTGCCACCACATTTTGTCCATTTGAGGTAATGCCTAATCAATCCAAAATACAATCAAGTCACAACAAAGTGCCATATAAAATTATTTCCATTATTGAAGGGACTAAATTGTTGCAGGGTACCTTGTTGATGCTCTTTCAGGTCTTCTGCAGAATTTACATCATATGATTCTGTATTTTCTTCAGTTATTACTTTTTGTGATTCTACATCACTAGTTGAGCAGCTTGAACCAGATTGTGGGGCATGTGTATAAGAAGGAGACTTCACCAGTGACAGCTTGCAGAAATGGTATGTACTTGTTTTCACAGTAAATAAGGGCCTCCTACAAGAAACCCCCAAAAAATGTATAAATTCAACCAAGATTCGTACAAGGCAAACCCCACATGAGCCATAAAGCCTTATAGAAGTACATATTCCTCTAAATTTCTAATTTCCTCACGGACCACAATATTAGTTATCTTCCTTAGGTGATTATTATCAAAAAGTCAGGTGACAAACATTTTGGCCGATAATACAGTGCAAGCTATGTGGGCTGGCAAGTCGTGGCGCTAAGTTCTTAGGTGGTACCAAGGCAAGCCATGCAACCACCCTGGGCAGAACTATCAGAAATCATGAATAGCTACACGAATAGACGTTATTCAGACCTTGCTCTTTAGCTAATTGATATCATCGAGGCTTGCCCTGAGGTATACGCAGTATAAATAGCAACAATCATAATCTGATAACCAGGGTAGTTGGAGCTTTGGAGCAGAAATATTAGAGTATAAGAACCTCCAGGTCATGGAGGCTTGCACTGAGTTCAACCGCAAGATAAATAGTTGAAGCCTTGGAGGATAAATTGACTATGATGCATTATTCTACCGCAAGACACAAAGGGAATATAGCAGATGGCTGCATTGAGGAATAAAATTAGAAGTTGCCCCAACATGTATATATTTGTGTTCTATTTATATTTATATTTGCAAGAGTGCATCCATTTAATTTAATCACGTTACACCTTACGCTTTAAGGTAAAAAGTCCCTATTTTTATATTATTTTTTGTGAAACGGAATTATCTCAATCAGCATATGTAACCCAGGCAAAATTTTCCCAACTTCTTGTAGAATACATGATCAAGGAATCATACCTTGACAGCCCTGCTTCTTCAATCACCCAGCATTTGCAAGTTCCATCCCTGCCCTGGCTACATCAAGATCAGAAATACAATTTCGTAAATCAGAATCATCAGATTGGACAAACAGTTTGATCAAATATGTACAAAGTCCCTTCATCTATCTTTATTCTACAACGCACAACCAGTCTGATTGTTGAATCAAACAAAGTTGAATCTTGCCTTTGTTGAAATTACAACTTTACATAACTTGAAAATTATAATCTGAAATTGCATACCAGACACAAGATTTTTGTACTGGTTAAGCTAAATTGTCATTCATGTAGCTACATTACATGTTTCTGGCAACAGTAACAATGCAAATATCTCAAGTAGCCTGGACATGATCTTCCGATCATCCTCAAAGTCAAGGCAACAACTACTGTCAAAATTCACCTCTGTATCTGTATCCACCCACCTGATTATCTTGTTCCCAAGTCCGGCACTAGCAGCCACCGAATACACCCCAGCCGACCCTCCATGTGCCCTGTGGAACCGCAGGCCGTCACATTGAATTGCTGAAACTGGACTCAACCCATAGTTGCAGGTGTAAATGTTACCAAATCGAGGAGACGGTGCGGCGGCTGGTGGTGTCCCACGCCCTGAGCTCCCCGTCGGCAGCGCTGGATGAGCAACAACAAAGCGCAGGCGTCAGATAAAGGTTGTCGTGCGCTGCAGCCAGTTCTGCCTGCTGCGGTGGAGAGATGGGGAGGGGTTTATGTCTTGGGGAGTGGAAGAGAGTACCCGGAGAAGAGGAGCGGGAGAGATGGGTGAAAGCAAGCGTCGTTGACGGCGGCTCGGTGGCCGCGAAGCACGGCGACGGGGTCCGGGGAAGGGCGGCGGCGCGGCTTCTCGGGATTGATCATGGCCATGGCCGATTGGCCTGCCAACCACCGGGCGCACGAGCAACCAGAAGCGAGGAGGACTTCCGGCGGTCCGACGACGGGGCCGGCGGTGAGGTGTGGACCGGGAAGGGCGCTGGGTGCTGGAGAAGGAACAAGGCAGCGGAAGATTCGCGTGGAGACCAGAGCGCTGGGCGGGGAGGCGGCGGCGCACGGGCGCACGGCGAGTCCAGCTGTGCCGGCTGCTGTCGTGACTAAACATGTCCAAATGGGCCGTGTTTCGTGGGCCGGCCCGAAGCACACAAAAAAGCCCGGCACGAGTCTAATTTCGTACCGGGAATGCCATGTTTGGGCCGAGGTCTCACTCCTATGGACGGCACGACACGACCCGCTTATGAGTATGGTCTGTCGGTTGTCTATGTACAGATAGAATAGCACTCCCTAAGTGAAACAAAAACGATTGTTGGTCGTTTGTGAAGCTTCTTGCTCTCAACCAACACTTTCAAAGTTTGAATCCCACCTCCACCCATTTTTACCTCCATTTTACAATTGTTTACACCGATACGCTAAATGGATCGCTATTATATACTAGGCCGACATGCCTAACGGATCGGCCCAACACGGCAAGCTATTTTCGTGCCGTGTCGCGTGCCGACGGCCGGCACGTGGGCCGGCACGGCTCGTTACACATTTCATGCCGTGGCTGGCCCAAAATTAATTGGGTCGTGCCTTTACGTGCCGGAGCCGACCATATCGGACGACCCGTTCGTCGTGGACGAACTGAAGATGCCCGTTTGGAAGCCTCCGCCTTTTTCGTGGGCTTCGCTCGACATCATCCCTACTTGCTTGGCTCAAGTATGGGTCCACGTAGAAAAATAGCTCTAAGGCTCATCGATTAGATTGAATTTTGGGGTCGGTTCAATAACAGCAAGTATAGAGTTTGAGTTTGGAAATAACTTGATATCTGAATAAGATGTATATGCACTGTCTGCTTGGTTCCACGAGCTCAATTACATAAAATTCTCTCCCAAATTGTTGCGCACTGAAATGTTTGAGCAGACGTACACTTTATGTAAGTGTGTGAGAAAAGCTAAAAGGTTTTGATCATTTGTAAACGTACTACCAGTTTGTGGTTGTTGATAGTTACATTGCAGTAGTGTGCTACGATGTAGGTGATCAATACTAGTCCAGAGTCCAAACGAGTAAAGCAGTTGATCGCCTATAACCGTACTAGCAGCTCGAGGGCATGGTTCACCATGTATGTGTCGTATGGTGCAGGTGATCAATACTATAGCCCAAAAGGCCAAAATCCTTTACTGCATGCTACCCCAAAACAGCTTGATGCTTTAGACGAATCAAAATCAGGCAACGAACATCTCCTGCAATTGAGCGGGTCCTAAACTGAGTTTTTATGCTTAGGCGGTTGAATGAGTACTACACTCTCTTGTTCATAAATAGAACTCGACTTCCGGGGATTGGGGGGGGGCTCGGACATTAATTTTAAGAAGACCTTCTCACACAGGTCAAGAAAGCCCTAGGACTCCTATCTCTTTATGTGAGGGCCTATAATCATGTGAGAACCTGGACAAGACCACCATAGGTTCTCATTTTTTACCATATGCTTTGATGCGGAGAGATACGAGGGGATTTTTTAATTCAATTTAAAAATTCGCTCCATAAGGAGTCAAACCCGGGACTCGATAGGTGCTACTCATACACTTTATCGGTGAGGTAAAGACTGTTTTGCACTCTTTGTTCAAAATTGTTGTCACTGGGACAAACTCTAGTCCTATGCCAAGGATTTAAGAACGGACAGAGTACCAATTATGAATGCTATCATCTTAAATTGTTTAGGTCATTGCATCATTTTGAACACCATATGCTCGCTCTGGTTTGCAACCCAGTGGTTTGCATGATTCTGTAACCAAGTTAAGTTAAGATTGCTCTTGCTACAAAGATATTGTCTGCCATTTCATTTTGGGTTAAGAAGAAGGGAAAGAGCCTTTCTCTCTATACGAACATTGTGTGGTGTTTTGGTCATCTCAAATGTAATGTAACCTTATCATAAATCTGTGCGTGTATAAGCTATTCTTTTTCGGATAATGACAAGATTTTTACATACACGACCGTCATCATTATGGTAGAACTATATGATCCATGTAGATGTGGGAGCATAGCAGATGTAGAGAAAGCAGTGACCAGCAAGGTTAACTTAACCGGAATGACCAATTTTGAATCGGAAAAATAGTCGGTTAACTAAAAAAACCGATAGTTAACCGGTTTGCTACAATGCGTAGTGTCGGTTTTTTTGGTTAATCGGCCGAACCGGAATCTAGCCGGGAACGATTCCTCGGTTCCGAGATAATCGAACAGTTTTGTTCGGATATGTAAACCATGGTGACCTGTGAGAAACTTACATATGAGCTTGGAGTTGGATGCACACAAGGTAAAGTGCACTCAATCTATCACAAAAAGGGATGAAAAAGCCATGATGTGTCTACTCTATTTTCATTACGAAGTTGTATTAATGTCAAGATATGTTGCTCAAAATGAATCACACAAATCTTGTTGAAATTCGTAGTTTGTTTGGGATCAGATTGGTACCAAATTCGACTTCAATCCTCAGATTGGTAAATTGGCCATGGAGATTTTCTTTTTCATTCTTTTCCGTGTGCTTTTGGACTTTGTGTCTGGAGCTACGAATGCAACAACTATATGTTTTGTGCCTTGAACCAAGCGTGTGTGGCAACCTTGAACCTAGTCTAGAGCATGGTTCAAAAAACCGATGAAAACCGCCCAAGTGTCATGGTAACTAACAAAATCGAGCCTATGTACTATAGCGATAACAGTTTTTTAGGAAAACCGCTCGGCTTTTGCGGTAAACCACTCGATTTTTAGCCCGATAAAAGACCGAGCGATTACGGTTTCTTAAATCATGATCTAGAGTCCAATAACTATTTTACATATTTATGTGGTTCTAGTTGTAATATAAAATGCTATCATGCGAGAGAGGGCATACTTTATTGTGTAACAATGCACTATTTTATAGCTTGCATATTTTAGTCTCGTTTGTTATTGAGTATTGCTATAGATCCAACCCGAATATTCTACTCATGTACAACTCAAGTTATTATAGAAATTAAATATCATTATCTACAAATTGTAATCACTTTGTTGTCATATATTCATCAAGTCGAAGAAAATTAAACATTCGGGTTAGACCTACAACAATTCCCTTTATTATTGTTGATGATCCTCTATATAGCCTATCTTGCTTTTACGATGTTGTTAATTGGCTTCATTTGATGGACGAAATGATAGAGTTGAAGTGTAACGAAATGACAGGTTGTGTGTGAGCCTTTTACTTGTGAATTTGTGAATAAAAAACAAGTGTGGAACCATAAAGAAAGGAAAGGAAAGAAAATTGCCGATGATGGGTATTATTTCTCCCCAAGAAACAAATAAAATAGCGAGAATGATGCAAAATGTTCGGACTGAATAGGCACCGTCAAATTCTCAAGTTCATTCTAAAGTTGGCATTTCTATGTTAAACGTCCTAGTCTTCCATAATCCGGAGGCAACTACAAGTGGCAAACTTTGCTCTCAATGGAACTAGCCCACTCGGCTCACCGCTCACTAGCTGCGGTTCGAGTCTCGCTAGTACTCCCTCCATTCATATTTACATGTCATTCTAGCATTCCCCACTTTTCTCCAATTACATATCATTTTCACTTTCTAACACACCTTTCCCTCTTTCAAATGAAGATTCTCTCTTTCCACTACACCTCTATCTCGTATCTCTCTCCTTCTCGTTTTGGTGCACTCATATTTCCACTTCTCATTAATTCTCGTGCTCAGCTCCAAGACAACATGTAATAATAAAGAGAAAATTCCTTTCTTGACCTCCTTAAAGTTGTTGGTTCCTTTCTTGGCCCAAATTTGTTTGAAGTTTCCTATTTGGCCTCAAAACCAAATTTGGTTCTCTTTTAGGCCCTCCAGTCCATTCTAGCACTTAACGGTGTTAAGTAACAGTGTGAAATGATCATACCGCCCCGATTATGAAATGATGCTGAAATTCTTATGTTCTCATGTGTAGTGCTGAATTTAACACCGTTAAGTGCTAGGATGGATGGAAGGTCCTAAAAGAGAACCAAATTTAGTTTGAGGCCAAATAGGGAAGTTCAAAAAAATTGGGCCAAGAAAGAAACCGACATCAACTTTAAAGAGGCCAAGAAAGAATTTCCTCAATAATGACCTGGAGGGAGTAGATACAAAGTTTGCTAAAATAGGCGAAGCAACACTATAAAAATACATAGCATAAAATTGACACATTGATGGATTTGCTAACGAGTTCCATTAGATACAACATGACAAAAAGTTTGGTTCACATTGCTCGGGTTCCAATTCAATTTCTTTAGCACCCAGACTCCCTATTCGTTTCTCTGCCCTCAAAATTTAGCACTGTCACATCAAAGAGAATCTTATTATTTATGAATATTTTGATTAATTTAATGACAAAACCCTATTGACATGATTGATGCTATTTTTCGAGATGAATCTAATCGACCTTAATTAATTTAGGTTTTGCTAAAGTGATGCTACGATGAATTGTCTTCTAATCATGACTTAATTAACCTCATTAGATTCGGTCTCGTAAATTAATCTAGGGACCTGTAATTTATTTTATAATTAAATTTTATTTAGTACTCTTAAATAGTAAGATTCTTTTTGATGTGACAAGCTTATAAAATTTAGACTCGAGAAAACGAACACACCCCCAAAGAGGAGGTTCAAAATGTGATGTTACTATTGTCCGAGTCTTGACCCTCTTCATTCATGTAACTCCACTACAAATTGCAAAATACATGTTGCACACGTTTGCTGACATGACGAACACCTTGAAAACGGTTTTTCACATTCGTGCACATTTGACGATGATGAGGAATGATATTTTTATCGGGAGGACACCATATATCAAAATATTGAACCGTCACAAGTCGATTAAGGTTTGCGGAACCATCATTTTGAACCTCAAATTCAACTTTTCTTGTGGCTATTAGTTAAAGTTCAAATTTCCCTTTTGCTTTTGGTTGTGTTCGTTTCACCGGGTCTAAACTTTAGAGTCTGTCACATAAAAAAGAATCTTATTATTTAAGAGTATCAAATAAAGTTTAATTATAAAATAAATTACAGGTCCATAGACTAATTTACGAGACGAATCTAATGAGGTTAATTAAGTCATGATTAGAAGACAATTACTGTAGCATTACTTTAGCAAAATATAGAAATTAGCATCAATCTGTCAATAGGGTTTTGTTATTAAATTGATCAAAATATTTATAAATAGTAAGATTCTCTTTGATATGATATGATAGTACTAAATTTTAGACCGCAAGAAACAAACGGGGCTAGTCGAGGGGTGTTCGTTTCCCCCTATCTAATTTTTAGAGGGGTCAAATCAAAGAGATTTTTATCATTTTGGAGTACTAAATAAAGTCTAATCTCGAAACTAATTGCAGACCCCCTATCTAATTCACGAGACGAATCCAACGAGGGTAACTATAGTGTTATTAGAAGATGTTTACTGTAGCATCACCTGTAGCAAAACATAGATTAATTAGGATCATTAGATTCGTCTCGCAAATTAGAGGGGGTCGCGACATAGGTTTTCTTATTAAATTAATAAAAGCATCTCACTAAATAAGAAGATTCTCTTTGATGTGACAGATGATCTAAATTTTAGAGGTGGAAACGAACGGGCCCTGAAAAGTGAAAATCTCAAATACATACAGGCCCA
>JAUNZO010004567.1:0-30922 GCA_031894775.1 Chloris gayana | reverse complement strand
GACTGTTCGTTTCCCTATCTAATTTTTAGAGGGGTCAAATCAAAGATAATTTTATCATTTTGGAGTACTAAATAAAGTCTAATCTCGAAACTAATTGCAGACTCCTATCTAATTCACGAGACGAATCCAACGAGGGTAATTATGGTGTTATTAGAAGATGTTTACTGTAGCATCACTGTAGCAAAACATAGATTAATTAGGATCATTAGATTCGTCTCGCAAATTAGAGGGGGTCGCGACATAGGTTTTGTTATTAAATTAATAAAAGATCTACTTAAATAAGTAAGATTCTCTTTGATATGACAGATATCTAAATTTTAGAGGGTGGAAACGAACGGGGCCTCAATGCACATGAGTACAGTATTAAGAGTTGCCAGCTACACTACACCTTATCTTTTAACAAGGAGGACGCCGGAACAGCCAAACAGGCATAAATACAGATCAGCCATACACCAGAGGCACCAGACACCAACCCGTACACAGAATAGAGAGAGCAGAACTCATAAATTCGTCAAAAAGAAGGATTGGCATTTCATTTACACTGCACAACTCTGTCCAATGCAGGATGCATGGTTCAATTCAATGCGATTCCAGGATCAAGAAACTCATGGCCCCTGACTCTGAATCGCAACACATAAATGGCTCGAATTCAAGGCGCTCACGAGACAACTCTGATCCTTTACACTCTAGTTAGTTACACCAAAACCACACTGCAATCCTAGCAACAACAGAATCTTCTTCCGTTTTGTTTTGGAGACTTCTAAGTCGACATGGGCAAGAGCAATAAACATCAACAGCTACTCCAAATCCTAAGCCTATTTCCTGCACTGTGCTACTATGCTTTACTACCTTGTGACTTCCAGAACTACTTGGGAGAAAAAATTTGGGGTCTCTAGTTGTAGAGAATCATGATATTGTGTGCTTGCTTATGGCCTTGCCAAACTTCATGAACAACTTCTCGTCGGAGCTGTTGTCTCCGATGTCATACACATCGTGTGACATTTCAGCTGCTGTTGACGTGAGGAAGGGCGTGTAGTCAACCGTCTTTGTTGTGCTTGGCTTCACAGCGGGGGCAGGCAGGAGGGAGAGAAGAACCCTTGCGACCTCGTGCATTGTTGGCCGGTCGGAGGGGTGCCTCTTGGTGCACAGCAAGGCGAGCTGGAAGGCCTTGCGGACGAGGTTCATGTCTGTGCACGTCACTGACACCTCCGAGTCCACAGCCTCCATCACCGTGTTATCATCAGCTTTTGAGAGTATCTACAAATGCAACAGGCATCCAGTCACGCAAACCATTAATCACAAAAGTGGGAAGTAGGTTATAGCTTCTGCAGCTACATCTGATTATTCAGTACTGCTTATTGCCTAGCATGCTGTGTGTAACCAACAGTGTTACAAATTTGAGTAGGAACTCCAGTATGAGTGACTTACCAATTGATGCAAGTTTGATTCGTTGTCGACAGCCTTCTTCCCCGTAAGCAACTCCAGAAGAACAATGCCAAAGCTGTAGACATCTGATTTCTCATTGAGCCTTGACGTCCGGGCATACTCTGGATCAATGTAGCCGATCGTTCCTAGAACGTATGTCGAAGCATGAGACTTGGCAGCTGGAACACATTTGGCGATGCCGAAATCTGAGAGATGTGCTTCAAAGTTCTCATCGAGGAGGATGTTTGACGACTTGACATCCCTGTGGACAATGCGTGGGTTGCAGTCGTGGTGGAGATATGCCAGCCCTTGTGCAGCACCGACAGCAATCTTTAGCCGTGTGTCCCAATCGAGCTTCACCTTCTTTGATGGACCTAAAATGGAAGGAAGCACAGACCAGGATACTTAGTGAGACAAACAAAAGGTTCTGAGAACTAGGCGACATAAGTTCAGGATCCTAACCGTGAAGAAGATCCCACAGGGATCCATTTTCCATGTAATCGTAAAAGAGAAGGTTTCCATGTGGAGAGAGTGAGAAGCCATGTAGACTGACGAGATTCCGGTGCCTGATACTACCAATGGTCTCTAGTTCTGTCTCAAACTCACGAAGGCTGTGGTTATACTGACTGTAAAGCCGCTTGACTGCAATGGCCTTGCCACTCTTCAGGAGGCATTTGTACACAGTACTTGATGCACCATAACCAATGATGTACTTCTCACTCAAATTCTCAGTCAGCCTCATAATATCTTCATAAGTATGGATAGCCATGTCCATTTGAAGGCTTACTAGCTTTGGTGGCCCTGAAACATGATCAAGATAACCATAAATGAGTATCATCAAATCAGGACCTAGCTCTGGCATAAATTGCAATTGAAGGTGTGAGATAAACCTTGCACTGGCTTCTCAGATCCTTTCTCAGGTGCTTCTGGCCGGTTTGTTTTGTATATTGCCAATAGCATAAGGCAGAGCAATATTATGAAGCCTAAGATGATGCAAGCAACCACGGTCCGAGAAATAACTGGATCCATTATGTAAGCAGCATGAGTTCAAAGTAAAATAGGTAGTGGCTTTAAGTATGAGCTTAGGACTAGTTCTGTACCTTTAGTTCCATGAGAGTGTCCACATGCAGAGCTTTGGCAGTACATATGTAGCATTGGATTACCAACAAAGCTGCAATTAGGTACTGGTTTCTATCAGAAATGACAGTTCAATTAAAAAGGGATAAAAAAATTACGTATGGAGCCATTGGTTAGTACCTATCAATTGGAAATTTCGAGAAGTTCTTTGCGGACGGAACACGTCCAGAAAAGTTGTTGTTTGACAAATTCCTGAAACAACGATCACAAATCTTTCAGTGCTGGCAAAGTCAACATCAGTGCTAACAGAAACAAATTAGCATACAAAACTTACAAGGTATTTAGGCTGAAGCAGTTAGCCAGCTGAGCAGGGATCTCACCAGCCAAATTGTTGTTGTTAAGAATCCTGCATAATAAAACACAAGTCAATAAAATGCTAAGGTGGTATGCATTCTAAGTTCAAACAGATAGCATAAGAAAGTGCACTCACAGACTATCAAGGTTCTGCAACTGGCCAAGTTCTTCAGGGAGAGGACCGGACAAATTATTGTTGGATATGTCACTGTGCATTCAAAAAACAGTTCAGATGAACCTATATGGTCACATGAATACTACATTTTTCTTTCTTTTGATGTGAGTGCTATAACATATCACAAGGGCATTTACTTACATTACTTGGATGCTCCTCAAGTTTCCAAATTCAGCAGGCACGGGCCCAGTAAGATGGTTTTTACTCAAATTTCTGCATTTACAGTTTGAACATAAGACAATAATGCCATAAAAGAAGGCAAGAATTATAAAGGTTGGCTCAGCATACAATTCAAGAAGATGCTCAAGATTGCCAATGGTAGGAGGAACTGGTCCATAGAATTCATTGTAGGAAAGATCCCTGTGCCAAATCGAAGAAAGGTAGGCATCAGAATATAAAGGAGTAGCAAACCAACAGCATAACTCAGAAAACTAATAGCACTCAGCAACAGTCACAGGAAAAGGTCCTTACAGAGTATCCAAATTTACGATGTGACCAAGTTCAGAAGGAATTTGGCCCTTGAAATTGTTTGAAGAAAGGTTCCTGTAGTGTTTTTAAAGATAGTAAATGTTGGGCTCTTATAAAATGGAATAATAACGTGTTGAGTAACATTTTTGTAAAGAAACTGCTGCAAATGCAACTACTCACAGGAACGTCAAACTCTCCAACTTCTGGAAACCCGCAGGGATAGAGCCATTTAATTTGTTGCCATACACATCGCTGACCATAAAAAAGCATGGTTAGGCATGCAGAGGCAAATATATTTGGAATTTTAGACAACTTCATCCTTATAAACTCACAATTTGTTTAGTGCAGTGCAAGAACTGATGTTGGCAGGAATAGGACCTTCAAGGTGGTTGTTGGCAAGATTTCTGGAGAAATGAAAGAACTAGTCACAAATCACTCAGATCGAAATAAACCCTAGTTTGTATAGTTAAGTTATAGATTCATACAATTCAAATAATTCCGTGAGCTTGCCAAGCTCAGATGGAATTGTGCCCACTAGTTCATTGTCATTCAGCTGCCTGGATGGAACAAATACCAAACCACATCAAGATTACAAATCAACAAAATCCCAAAATTACTTAGCAAACAGCCATTCTTCTCAGAAAAAAGGTTGACAGACACTTACAGGTAGCTCAGTTTACTCATATTACCCAGTTCTGGTGGTATGTGTCCACTAAGTTTGTTGCCATGTAAATAGCTGAAAGAAGCAGTGACACAAATATTTAATAAAAGGGAAAAAAACTATGGTTTGGGGAAACAAGAGTAGTGCTGATTTACTAACAGTTTGCCTGTGTAGGATAGGTTGCCTAGTATCGGAGGAATCGGTCCAGCCAGTTCATTCTCACTCAGGTCTCTGGCATAATTTCACACAGAAGAATTTATTAAGGAAAAAAACAGCAAATATGAAGCTTTTGCATTTTAAATCTACTCACAGGACAGCAAGAGCCTGCATGAGGCCAATCACTTCTGGGATTTTTCCAGTCAATCTATTTCCTTGAAGTGACCTGTAAAACAACAGAGCAATGGTTAAACATAAGGCAGACAAGCAGGCACCGACATATGTAAGAGTAAGTTGAATAATAAAAAATCTTAGAATATTTCAATTGAAGGAAACAGAAAGACATACAGTGTGGCTACTTGAAGGTAACCAATATTGTAAGGTATTTCTCCAGAGATTTGGTTGTATGATATGTCCCTGTATAATTCATACGAGCAATAGAATCATACTGTGGTATACTTATGAAAACCAACACACTACTGAAACTGCCCAAAAGCGAACTTACAGAATCTCAAAGCTAGTGCAGTTCCCAATGCCCTCTGGAATGGTTCCAGTGAGATTGTTTCCTCTTACATCACTACAATATAGAAGGCAACCAATGTTAATAATAAGATCAAGCTGTACCATATGAATCATAATACGCAAGGGGAGCACAACAGTTAACTTACAAGTACCACAGGCCAGTAAGCTGGCACATGTCAGATGATAGCGTTCCAGTCAGTGAATTACCCCTCAAGCCTCTGAAGACCATGAGAACACATACGTCAATACATGAAAATAGCTACCAAGTGAGTAAAATGACATGATGCAGAGTACGTACAGGTATTGCAGCACTTCATTCCAGTAGATGAGCCTTGGGATGTCACCGGTCAGCTTGTTCAGCGCTAGATCCCTATTCCAACAGAAGAAATGGACACCTCATTACCAAAAAATACAGAAAAGATGTCGCCAAAATGAGACCTTCTTTTGCACATATCACAAAATGGTACATTAGTTTTTTTCTAAACAGGTATCCACATCACAAATGGGCAGGTTGATTAAACGGAACACAGATCACCCAATGCATCCAGGAATCATGAAGAAGAAGAAAGAGGGGTACGGTTAAGAGAAAGGTTCTTGGAAGTAGGAAGCTTACAAGATCTTAAGATTTGGAATCTGGGACAATGTGGAAGGAATGGGTCCAGTGAGCTGGTTGCCCTTCAAAATTCTGCATGAATAAAAAGAGAGAAATGTCACAAAAGAGTAGGTACGAAACAATAAATCACAAAGAAACAAAATCACCGGTACCACTATACGTACAACATACTAGTACTACTTTACACAAGATAACCCATGAAACGAAAACTAGGCAACTGTGCTCCAAATTATCACTGTGGATCTGATAATATGCTACTGTAAAAAAAAGAGGCAACTAATGATAGAGAGCTTACAGCTCCTCGAGTTGCTTGAGCTTGGAAACGGAGAAAGGGATGTCTCCATACAGCAAGTTGGAAGACAAATCCCTGCGAAGGCAAGAACAATTAAAAATTGAATAATCTACAGCGAAAAGGTAATAATAGTAGCACAATAAAAGAAGACTTGGATAGATGCAGTACGTACAAATATTTTAAGGAGACACAATCCCCAATCTCATCTGGGATTTGGCCTGTAAGCTTGTTCCCCTTGAGATCCCTGCAGAGCAAATCATTAGAACGCGAATAAACTAATCCACGAGCAAATCCTGGCGGCGGCTCAAGTAAAATACTAAAGAACCGAGTCACATCATGGCACGAGTAGTCAAATCAGGAACCGGAATAAAATAAAATGCAGGGGTGGTAGTCAAATGCACAAAAACACAAGCTGATGCAAGGAACGGGTAACTGTACGCGGGCACTCACACGTATTGTAGGCTCTTGAGCTCCCCTATAGCTGGCGAGATCTCCCCTCCGAGGTTTAGATTTGACAGGTTCCTGTGTTGTCACCGCAAAAACAATCTCATCAGAAGATTATTCTTTTGTAGCAAAAAAAGCAAACAATAAGCAAACAATAAGCAAAGACCCCTCTTTTTCGCAACGAAATGGGCAATAATAGAAACACAGTTCCGTAAAAGATGACACTCCTGGTACGGCAACGAAGATTTCAAGACCAGAACTTCAGTCACAGCAAGAGAAGCAGGCTGCACGGAGTAGAAGGTGAGACCTTCACAGTGATGTGCCCCTGATCAAACATGAAACTTGCAAGGGAAAAACCGGCACCGACCAAATGCAGGATCAGGAAGAAGCAGGAGAGGCGACACCAGAGCAACCAACAGAGAGGAGAGGCACGCACAGGCCAACCACGGCGAAGGAGGCGCTGTCGCAGGCGACCCCGCGCCAGGCGCAGTGGTCGCGGCCGCCGTCCCAGTCCACGAGCGCGTTGGCCGCGTTCCCGAACCCCGCCTTCAACGCCATCAGCGCCTTCCCGTCCCCGTCCCCATTACCGCCTCCTCCCGCCTCCACAGCCGCCGCCGCCGCAAGAACCAGCACGGCCGCCCACCACCACGGCAGCCGCGCCGCCATCCGAAAGCACCTCTTTGCCGCTTCGCCCAAGTCCCAGCCCCAAAGGCACCACCTTCCTCTTCGCAAGGAAACAACCCGGGTGGCCAGGAAGACGCCGCCACGCCCCGCGGCCACTAGGAGATAGTAGTAGCAGCTAGCAGCACAGGCAGCGCTCCATGTCCATGTGTGATGGGCCGCGGGATGGAGGGGGAGTAGGAGGGAGGAGATGGGGTCGGCGTGTGATGCGAATGGTGTGATTTGTGGTGGTGGTGGCGATAGCGACGTGACTGTTGTTGCTTTCGGGGGCAGCCGCTGCACTGCGCTCGCTGCCGCAGCCAAGGAGGGGTGCTCTACTGCTAGGAGAGAGAGAGAGAAGAAGGGTGTTAAGGCTGACGGTTCCAGGCCCACCTCGTCAGAGACCGGGCCCAATGCAGAGGGGTACGTGTAGGGGCCCGTGGCCTCCATTTTTAAACTTCTCGATGGCCTTTGGCATGTTGCGTCGCTCTCCTGCTGTCCAATGACAGGTCGGTCCCACCGACGTTGGGACCGCGTGCCAGTGAAAGGCGGAGCAGTCTTCAGTTCCACGGCAACGTATCCCGCGCCCACCTGTCAGGGCCGGTGGGTGAGGGGTTTAAGCCGGGTTTAAGCGAGGCTTAAGAGCAACTCCAGGATCGGCTGCGGGGAACGATCCTATGGTCCTGGGTGTGTGTGGCTGCTTGGTGGGACCCGGCCGGCATCCCGCCCGCGCCGCGACAAGTTGTACGGCACAGATTGTACCGGGCGGCAGGGCAGGCAGGGTCACGCCGCTGCTGTGAGTCGTGTCGCGGCGGCGCTGATCTCGGTTCCCGTGGCGGTCGCCAACCACCGTGCCAGCCGGCGACCATGACCAGCCGTGCACCCGTACAACTAGTAGCTACCTATGGCCAAGCTCGTCGACCGGATGTTGTACTGTACCAAAGGGGTCATGGCTGCCATTATTGGCTAATTAATCGCGGTGGGTGGTCTGGTTACACCAGACTACGTGTCGAGGCCGGTCCATGACGACGGGATTAGGGTTTATCCTCGAATAGGTAATGGCTTGCGTTATTACTTGCACAATGACAATCAGAGCTGGAATGCCAATAATATAGTTTCCCCCAAATTCAATTTGAGCCTCTGATGAGATGAGGCAGGGGGCCATGCATGCGGTGCGGTTGCAGCTACCTTCGCGTGCGTACATAAGAGGTGTACCGAATCAGGGCCATTAACGCCAAGCACAAACAAGGGCTCTGATCGCTCCGTGAGCCGCATCTACTTCTTCTGCGATTCCTTGTTCGTCTCCATCTGCATCCACAGAATCCAGAGCGCCTTGAAGCCGCTTACGCTGGCATGGCAATGGCATGCAGCTGCCATCGAAGTAACTGCGCTGCTGCTGCTCTCACGCACTTACTCCATGATGATCCCGTCTCTCGAAGCGCGATTGCCATGGCCGGCTCCATTCTGCATCGTGCACACATTCATATGTTTGGTCATGTCATGCTATCACCGCACAGAGTCGTTCGGATTACGCACGCTATGCAGTGGGCAATATATTTACTTTATTTGCAGCAGGCGCCGATTGATTGTTAGTATTATTAATCCGTCACGTCTGTTGATCAATCGGCCAAGACATGACATGGATTGCCAGATCCGAGGCAAGATAGTTACCCTACTGAAGGAAGAGTGACGGTGGACGATGGAGAATAAATTTTTCTTTAGTAGTACTAGTAGTATATCCTTATGACAACATTAGAGAATTACAGCCTATCCCCTGTACAGTAGTAGTAGATCCTTATGACAACGTGTTATAGGAAAAGAAAAAGAGTATTTCAGCCTATCCACTGATGATCAATCACTCACATGGGTCTAGGATGTGGCCATATGATGCCGTTGCAACACACCAAGTAACTGCGATTTACTCCGTATGATAGAGAAGATTGTTGCTTGGGTAGTGATGGGCCATCGTCCGATCGTGTCATGCATACATGGTCCATTATATTTGTACTACTACTGACGTTGCGTCGTTGTACCCATAAATTTGACAACTTGAGATGATCACGGTTCGTCGATCGCAGCTACAAAAATCTGGAAATGGCTCTTTTCAGAACCAAATTTCCACATGTATAACAGTACCCACACCGCGCTGCTGATGTGCCAAAACATGCATGTGCGTTTAAAGCTTGTCGCAAATTGATTTTTAAACATCTGGGATCCTGGTAAAGCTGGTGCTCACTTGTGCTTCATTGAGCACCCCAATGCATATGCATGTCTCGGCCTGGCTTCTTGTAGGCCGGAGGCGAGACAAGGCAAGTACTCAGGTCAGTAATTTTTCTTCAAAAAGGGATGGATAAACATGCTGATTTGGAGACGCTTCATGCGAGTCATGACACGGCTCAGTCTCGCAGGAAGTAGCTTTGCAGCCTTCACCCCCACGGATAGGCATCGATTCGATTACCATGCCTGCCTGCGCGGTTAACCTAGCTTACACAAGTGGCATCAGCGTGTGACAACACATGCCAGCAAAAATTATGCATAAAGGCAGCCAGCCACACAGGCGCCAGAGAAGAGATCGGTGCTGCACAGTACTAGTACTACTTTTTTTTTTTGCTATCTATGCTGAACAGTATGAGTACCCATGCACACCACATGCAAACAAACAAATATGAACATTCCAAAAAGGCCTTGCTTCTCTCTCTCTCTCTCTACGGGGTACAGTACCCTACATAGGAGTGTACACACCTCTCTCTCTCTAGGAGTACTCCTACATCGCTCTGGCTGGAGAAAGAAGAAAGGCAAGCCCAATGGCATCAAGCCTCTGCCTTGGATTTGAGCCAGTACCGTTGCTCTCTTTCCCTGCCCCGGCCGAAAGCGTACCCGAACCCGTGCAAAGACGGTTCGCCTTTGCAACTGCCATGCAATAAACTGGCATGGCATGGGTGGGTTCAAATCCTCTACACTGGAGTTTCTAATGTAGAGGTGCTACAAGAATCTGGCATTAGCAGATCATCCTGAGCCATCCGTGCAAGATCCAATGGATGAAATCTAGAGTCTACAGCTGCGGATAAAACAATAGAAAAGAGTGCTACAGTAAACCATACCCCTGTCGCTACAGTAGTCGCCACAGTGCTAATGCAGAGAGCTTTTCCCATCTCACGAATTACTGTAGCAGATGCTACAGCTCTCTGCATTGAGACCTCTACAGCAGAGGATATGCACCCTGGCATGGGTGTGGGTGCAGGCAGCTAGAGCCGAGCCAGGCCAAGCATTGCAGCACCTAGCAACAACGGAGCAGCGACGATGACACATGGGGCAACGCTTGCGTGCCTAGTTTTGGCCTAGTCAAAAGGTTGCTGTTCCAGGGCAGAGCTTGCAAAGGAACGGCGCTGCTGCCATGGATGCAGAGAACGAGGACGGCTCTTGCTGCGTCCATTTGTTCGGCGGCTCGGCTCGTGTTCTTGCTCGGTTCCGCTTTCGTTTCAAGCCTTGGGTAAAAGCACAGTCCTCTGCCATGAACCCATATGTGTGTGGCGTGGTAGGGGACCGGTTGAAACAGTAGCAGCAGCGAAATTTCCACCTTCTCCAGGCTTGATGTCAACTCTTTGGAAGGTTTCGGTTCCAGGCTTCCCAACGTTCTGAACATTTCCCGTTGAAAATAGTAGTTGTAGATGATTAGGAATTTTCTTCGACAAGCTCATTTTCAAACGTATGATTAAGCGTGCTTGCTCAGAGGTCCTGACTGAATTTCTTTGGAGGAAATATTTTCTGAAACTGCCGCCTGTAATTTCTGAAGCACAATAAGTACAGTGCGCACAAACAGGGAATGCTGCTGTCCTGCAACTGTTGCATACCCTGGGTTGCAGGAGCCCTTTTTTGTGCAAGATCACAGGTCCCGTCAATCAGCAACAGCAAAGAGCAGTTTTTTTCCCTTGTTTCCGTGCACACAAAACCACGGGAGATGATCAACAGTTATCATTGGCCTCTATAATTGTTGTGCGCATGAGCTAATGCCCGGGAGTCCGGAACGGATAACGCAGGCGCTGCGAGTCCAGGAGCAGGTGAACTGTTTCGTATTTTCGCTGTTGTGTATATGTATTTCGTACGAATACGTTGGGGTTGGCTAGGACCAGGCGTATGTTGGGGATGGATTGATTGAGCCCATCATAGAATCCGTGACGGGTACCTCTACCTTTACTTCGTTTTCGACTCTCTCTCTCTCTCTCTCTCTCCTAATGAACGAAACATGATGGGGAAACATATGGCCTTCAAAAAGCAGGGACAGAAAAGTGTGTGTTCGCAACGTGCCGTTTGTACAGCAGCAACCCAAGCGTCGCCGGAAGTTAGTAGTTTTTGCAAAGCATGTATCACGTACTAACATGTAGCTTGAACCCATCCCTTGTTGAATGGTTGTTTATACGATGATTGAAATCTTGAAACTTTTATCCACAAATAAAATACATAAATAGCTGCTCTACAAAGAGAATGAGCCACACCATGGACCACACCTGCGTGCCCATCCCTACCCAGCCTGCAGACTGAGTGCAAGTTCCTCCGTTGTAAGGCTATTCCCAGTGGGGAGTTTCATTTCATTGTTTTCAAGATGCCACATAAGCAACAAGGATGAATGAAATACCTCATACAATGTATAGTTTCATTTTGTTGTTTCCTAGGTAACACATGCAAGAGAGAAATATCTTGGAAACAGTGTAGAGATGGTTTCATCTAGATGAAACCCCTTTCTTCTCTCTCCTTATTAATTTATCGCCACATCAGTAAAATTGCTATACATGGCAGCTTCATTTATTAAAAATAAAACTCCCACTGGGAGTAGCCTAATGGCAGGAATTAGAGATCAGCCCTTGACGCCCGTTATCCATGGCGAGCGAGGTGCCATTTCGGGTTGCCGAGGGGTGGGTTTGCAAGAACGGCACTAGGCCAAAAGGGGAAGGGCACAGTGGTACCGGTGCTCCCATTAACCGGGCCCATCGGACAAATTATTGCTGGCGCAGCCGCACAAGCCATGTGATGTGAGGAGGCAGCGCAGAGCGCACACCTCTACATGATGATGGCGCTCTCAGAACTGCGGCGGGAAAAGTTTGTTACCACTCCTCCACTGCGCGAGGAAGGGGGAAAGGCCAACAGGGTTGCACATTGGTGCGCAGCAGTATCGCACATTGGTGGAACACTGTACCAGTAGCCGAGTACTGCTACTGTAGGGAAGTTGTACAGATGTTGATCACCTCCTCGTAGAGTAGCGTAGTTGCATTTAATTTCTCACTCCAGCTTCGCGCATTTGTTACAGCATGTGAATTGTTTGTACATTTGTTGCATGCGTGTAATAAAGCAGGCCATGTTCCAAATTAAAGAAATCACATTCGTTTACATGCATTTAAAAAAACAAATTCTTATGCAAATATTGTGTTGAAGAGGAACAGGGAGTAGGGGCGTGGTGGTGAGTAGGGTAAGTGGGCACGCACTCAGTAGCTTGCATGGCCCCAAAGAGGGAGCCGAGAAGATGTCTTTCGGTTTCACTTCAATTCAAGCAAGGAACGAGAGATGGATGAAAGGATTGGGGAAACGAAAAGCGTGATGGGACGTGAGCCCCCATCAGTGCCTCCAAATCTGAGGCATTTCCTTGGACTTTTGGTGTCCTCTCGATCCATCATGGAATAACAGGCTTCCTTCATGTGACCTGCGTGTTTGTCTGTGCGAGCTGCTAGCCTGCTACTGCTACGTATGGAGATTCGTACGTAGGTTAGTGGTGCGTTGGATGTGAGGTTTTTAGGTCTGGAAAGCGGCGTCCTCCCCCTGCGCCGCGGTCGGCGTCGTACGGTACAATCACACAACACAACACGCAGCGTTGTGCTCGTCCAACCATGGATTTCGGGGAGACTTTTTGACGGTTGCATTTCAGTCCATTTCCACCCCTTTTTTTATCTTCGACCCGAGATGATGATTTGAATGCCCATTCTGCAATTAACACTTCTTATTCTCTGTTAAGTATACTGCGCATTTCGTTTTCTGATGACTGTCTAGCACAGCACTGGAATAGGGACTGGTGACCAGAGAGACCTGACCAGCAAGATCTCCTGACACTGTTTGGGACAACCTTTCGCTGCTAATTCTGATGAGAGCAACCACGGAAACCGCTAGCTACCCAGCTTCGGTTGGCGCTGATCCTGAATTCCACTTCACCAACCAGAGATCAGCAGTGCACCTTGCAAGGAAGAATGAGGCCCCGTTCGTTTCCATTAGAGGCTCTAAAATTTAGAGGGTACTAATTCAGAGGTTTAAACTTTAGATATCTAAAATTTAGATACCTGTTCGTTTCATGCATCTAAATAGCAAGGAATTGACATTTTAGCCACAATGAGGAATGAAGATACCATGTTTTACAAATCAAGTTCAAACAACAATTGCATACATCTTCCATGAATTACACCTCAAGTTCATGCATAACAGTAATTAAATTCGCACAAGCACTAAAGTTCAATTCTGGTATAGCGCATATGCTATCCGTTCTCGAAAATCATTCATGGTTTCATCACCTGGAACGTCGTCATCATCACCATCCATGCTTCCATCATCGGCCGAATCGGAATTCATGGGCTCTTGTTGCATAGCCTCGATGAAGTGCTCATCCTCCTCATCGTTTTGTCTAACAAAATTATGCAGTGCCATACATGCTGTTATAATTCTGGTTTGCTTTTCAATGCTATAACTTGGGACCGATGACATCATCCCAAATTTCTGCTTCAGCAAGCCAAATGACCTCTCCACAACATTCCTAAGGCCTGAATGAACATAGTTGAATGTTTCTTTCCTACCTCTTGCCCTTGTTCCTCGGCGAAACTCCGGAATATGGTACTTGGTTCCCTTGAATGGTGCAAGATACCCTGGTTGATTTGGGTAGCCGGAGTCGACAAGATAGTACTTATCTGCATTCACACACAGATTAGGAGGGTTAGTCATTACAAATTAAAGATGCGAGTGTATGACATGTGACAATGCATATAAAATAGTGCTTACTCGGAGGTGGATGTGGAAACTTGTGGCTGTATCTCGGTCATGGCATCATTGAAGACGCGCATGTCATGGACTCGATCTCGGCCAGCCAGCTAGAACAAAGATGAAGCGCATGTCGAAGTCACATGCTGCCATAACATTTTGTGATGTTTTTCCCTTGCGGTTCCTATATTGCACGGACAATTGTTGATCTACAGTTACATCAATGTGGGTGCCATCAATTGCACCGATGCAATTGTTGAATAAGCCCTTCAATCTAGGTTGCAGCGAGTGTTGGGTGTATGGTCCTAAATTCAGGATCTTTTGGCTTCGGGATGTCTACAGTAAAACCTAATGACTCGCCTTTAGAACTTTGGAAAAATTTCTACTAACCGTGTCTAGGGACCTACCAAAAATCGACATGGCTTGACGTGTAGGTTGAGGAGAACCGACCATCCAAAGAAACATCCCTAATGCCTCTCTACTAGAACTCTTTGAGCTAGATTATAGACCATATGATTGCACAAGTGTAAAATGAAGGTAGTCAAACAATTCAGCACGCATGCGGAACATGGTGAGGCAAGAACTGGATCCCTAACATTTCTTTCTACAAATTGATCAGGAGTCTCTGGCCCCCTAATTCGTGCGGTCTTACCATAGTGCTGCATGTCGTGGACCATACCATACATGAGGACTGGAAGTTGGTGAGTCCACTCTTCGTCATCAGATTCGTCACTTGTCGATCTCAGCATCATATCCTAACAAAACAAGGTTAAACAAGTTAGTAATACAGAAATACATGACTGATCAGTCAAAGGCGAGAAAGAGTACAAACAAGAGTAACGAAACTGATAATAAACGGATGTTAGAAACAGCACCATAAACATATTACACATTAGTAGAGTATAAATAAAAAGCAATCAAGTTCAGCAGCAACTCGTGGCTGCATTATGGAAGTAACACATCAAACAAATTACTCGCAATGAAAAAATAAATCAAACAGGAAACAAATGCATCGCCCAACAAGCATCATCTACTCCATGTTCCTCGAACTCATGTATTTCCCGATGAATTGCGGACGCTGCTCGTGGTGTCTCACAACCCAAGAAGAAATCTCGAGTGACCTCATCCTTCATCATCAATGACAGGGCAAAGTACTCATCGCTTGCTGGTTCAACTCCGGATTCTCGTGCCAATTGCATGGCCTTGTGCCGCTGTTCCTTCTCCTCCCGCTTAGCTTGCAGCTTTGTCTTGTGAGTCTCCCGCTTTAGGGCCGGCTTCTCCCTCCGGAACCGAGCGTTGTCCTGCTGTATTGCCCCGAATACATTCACCATTGGGCTCTTGGTCTTCTTCGTAGGGGAGGCTCCCGTGGTGTTTGTGCTGCCTCCTCTCTTACGGCTGCTCGAGCTCCTTCCCGAGCTCATCCCCGAGCTCTTGGGGCAGTCCCGGTAGCCCCACTCAAAGAACGGCTGCACATCGTGGTCCTCCTCGCCATAACCATCGTCCCCGCCATCCCGGTCATCCTCGCCATCACCGTCTTCGTCATCACCACCATCGTCCCCGCCGTCACCAGCATCCTCACCCGGCACATATGCTGTTGATCTATCAACAAGTGACTCCGTCGAAGAGTATCCACAACCGGTCCTCGTAAGGGGGAGGGCCATGCCTCGGTGTTTGCACTCGCTAGGAATTTTCTTGTCCTGCAGGAAACACGATAATTAGAACAATAACATAGAATGCAATTGGCCACAATAACAACAGGTTATGAGGCAGCTGTAGCACTTACGTCGAGTTCTCTATCCCACCATTTCTCGGTTGCAAGTGGCCACCCATCGGTCCGCATCCAAGCCCCGTCTTCCCTCGGATTTTTTGATGAAGTTGAAATTTTTTTTGAGTGCAGTGATCCTGTTCCGGAACCGGGCCGTTTTGTGGCGTAGACGGGCTCTCTTGGCAAAAGCCTCTCGCAACTAGGGCGTAAGCTCGGTGCTTCATTTCACCGGCGATGTAGTTACCCATGTCCTTTTGCTCCACTAGGATGTCGCACGATATTTTAGTATTCTGCGTATTCCAATTAGCTCTATCCATGTTCTACAATGTCCAAATCGCTAACACTATCGGGCATGAACATATTCCGCACGATGCAAGACGAACGAGGAAAGGGGAGGCGCAAAAATACCTCGGAGCCATCGGACTCGTCGCCGCCGTTGTCGTCGACCTCTACGACGTTGCGTGCCGGACCCGCCGCCGCCACGGCGGTTTGGACCGACCGACCGCGGAGCAGCGCCACCTCCACCTCCGGTCGGCCTTGCTACGCGCTTGCCCGGCCTTCCTCCGCCACGAACTACGGCTTTGCCGGGCGACGGCCGGATCCGCCCTGGGACGGGCGCGGAGGAAGGCCACCGCTACCTCCCGAGCCGCCACTCCCACCATGCCCGCCGTCTTCGAAGAACCCCCGGAACGACCCAAGGCGAGGGAGGCCGCCGGCTCCGGCGTTCGGGTCCGGCCCGTCCAAGTCGAGGCGGGATGCGCCGCTCCTCTCCCCGTCTTGCCGCCTTCTTTCGGCCCGGACACGGAGTGCACAGGAGAGAACGGATCCGGGGCGGACAAGAAGTCCCGTGTACCGTCTCCCCGTACCCGCCGCCGTAGCCGCCGGCGGGCCCGGTGCCGTCGATGCCGCCGGCGCCGAACCCGCTTCGCACGCGCCGGATCCGTAGCCGCTGCCGCCCACGCCGTACATGCCGCCCGCGTCGAGCCGCCACCCGCGGCGTAGGGCTTCCGCCCGCGCCGTAGCCGCCGCCCGTGCCGTACCCGCCGTCGCCGCCGCCGTAGCCGGCGCGCGGGCCGAATCCGCCACCGTTGGTGCCATCCATGTTGGAGGATCCGACGCTCTCAAGCGATGGGGACCGCCGCCGCCGCCGATGACTTCTTCTTCCACGCGACGCCAAGGACGAGGTGCGGCCTCCCGACGGGCCAACAAAGGGCGGCGGGCGTGGTCGGCGGCGGGCGACACGGCGGCTTGACCTAGCCGCAGCGGCGGCGGCGAGTGGGAGGAACGAGTCGGCCGGACGCGCGAGTGGATAACTAGGGTTGCGACGGGAGCCGGCAACCGGGGTATGAGACGCTTTAGAGGCTCCGGACTCCGGACCATCTGTTTCTGGGCTTTAGAGACCCGTTCGGAGATGGGCCTCTATATTTTAGAGGCTACAGTGGTTTAGAGGCCTCTAAAGCCCGGAAACGAACGGGCCCTGAGCATTCCGCGCCAAACCGCCGGGTCTTGTACGGTCACGTGGGCCCGGCACCAGGACAGGACACGGCACAGTAAGATGATGTCTTGTTTCGCCAATATTTGTGCACCACCAACGCAACGCAGAATAATGCCCTCACCTAAACACGAATCCTAAATCCATGTGGCCGTATTGATGATGTATTGGATTTTTGGAACCCGATACGTCTGCACATGGTCGAGGAGACAACAGTCTCGCTCTGATGATGAGGTCCAGACACAGCCCCTCACAGTGCTACGTATCATCGTTCACATCCCCTTAACTAGAAATCGCTGTTCCCGGATTGATCAGTCTTGACGGACTGGCGGTCTTGGTCACCGACAGTCCTGTGCGGCGGTTGGACGGCCGGAGTCGCGTCGGAATTGGGTGACGCGGTTGTTTAATTTTGGGAGGATTTTCACCTGCAGGGGCTGCCATGTCGTGGCCGGTGTGACGCCATGGATCGAGATCAGGATGCGACGCATTGTTGCCTGTCCTCGTGAGATCCATTTCTGGGCGTCGGCACATGCGACGGACCCGCGGTGCTATTAGCGTGGGTCAGACGAACGCGACGCTTGGTTTCGGTTCATCTATCTATACCCGCCGCGGCGAGATGAAATGGTTGGGCCATTGCAGCCTCACCGGCTCACCCACCGTCCGCTTGAATCTGCAATTTGGATTACATCGTTCATGAGTCAGTTTCTCTTGTAAGCATGGCGTAATACCTCCTGTCTTCCAGAGAATTTGGTCTATCTGAAGCTTGACAGTTGATAACAAACACAGGTATCTAAATTGTAATGTATTTGTGATGATCAGACAGTGCAAAGGCCAAAGACACTGTTTCGTTTGACATTAAGTTACGAGCCTTGTTATTTTACACCATGAGCGGCCTTTAACTTGGATGAAGAACCTCATGAACTGTATGGGAGGTCGTGTGGCCACTTGGTAACCCATTATGCTGGGTAAATGATGCACAAAACAAAAAATTAGGGCTGCCCGACCAACAGACTAGGACACACAATTGTCAACTCGAACCAAACTCCTCGTTCCACTTCTCCAGCTCGTCCCATTTGCTCTTCTGCAAGCTTGGCCTAATAACAGCCATTGCATTCTTGAAATCTTCATACCTCAACGGTCGCAACTGAAAAACGGTAAACCCACAGGGGTAATAACTTCTTAAAGATCTCCAATAACTTCTTAGTGTGTTCCAACAGTCCAAATTTTTTATAAAAAATACCTAACGATTAAAAGGGATCTAAAGTAGGAAAGGCACATGTTTACTTCAAAGTTCACACTCAAATACATTTGTAGCATCAGGACTTCTATATCGAACTCCAGAATGTTTTTTAAAACACAAAGCAATACCTGATTTGCTTTAATAGTAAGAATATTCTGTGGACCAAGTTCTCTTATTGGCATCATTGCAGCTTCCTCACATAAGGCTCTTAGGTCACTTCCAGAATATCCTAGGTACACATTTATTTCAGCACATAAGGACCGCATAGACCATCTTTTCAAAATGAGCATGTACAGAAAAAGAAAGGTACCTTCAGTCTCTACAGCAAGTCTTTCAAAATCATGATCTGCAATGAATTAGTTATAGATTAGAAGCTTGTGGCTAATTTTAGAGTTGTTGACGAGTGACAACTACAATCTGCACAAATAATGCAAAAGCCAGACTTCAAGGTTCTAACAAACTTGTCTGTCTGCAATGCCATCTTCCAACCACTACATCCTGTAGAGCTTAGCATGATGTGGGACTCAAGGACAAGTGATAACAGGAATTCTAGCAAAATTTAAAAATGGCCTGTCAAGAGTACGTTTTGCATCAAGATGGGCTGGGAGCACCCACGGACCGACCCAGATACAACCTGCATGAACCACGACGCTAAGCGGGATCAGATGGACCCATTTGAACCGCGTGACCCGCGGTTCTCTTGGGTCGAACCTGTGCCTCAGAAAAACATGATTTCTACTCAATCATCCAGAGTTCCAGGTTGCTCCTGTTGGTGGAGATGCCTTCAAAGACGGCGAAATCTTTTTCATCTCAGCCACTCTGACAAACGCCCATATCAGAAGAGAGAAAGAATGCAAACAGATTGAATCTGCACAGAAGAACATATCAGGCTTGCACATCGGCCTCAGGCGGGCTCCGCAGCGCACCCCGTTTGGTAGGGGGCTGGGGCGGCGGTGTCACCACAGCAGCTCACGCGTCGTCCAGGGAGAGGCGGTATCGTACGTTAGCGGCGGATGAAGGGTCGATGGTTCGGAACCAGTTGTTGATGGACGAGGTGAACCAATAATCTCAATTTTATGGGCCGGTTTGGAGACCCAGTGGGTTGAGATTGACCCGAACCACGCCCATCGTGAGTTTTGCACTTAAAATATACACCTATGTTTCCTAAGTGGTTAATGGAATTTTGAGACAAATATATAAAATACGTGCAACAAAAAATAGCTAGCAAGATAAGCCTTTAAAATTTACTTACTTGATAATTTGAATGCTTGTTCCTTGAGCTGATTTTTTAAAAGCAACCTCCGTACATTGCGGTCAGGTAGGGGTACGTATATTCTTTTTACCTGTTTATAAAATTCAAAATAAGTGCATTTAAAATACAGATGCACTATAACTGGCAAACAAAAGTGAATCATGCACTGGCCCATATAGTACTGCAGATGAACGATTCACATTTAATAGATGCAGTACTCAGCCCATGAGAAGATTTCATATTCAGATGTTATTAATAGTAGTGTTAGTTTTTTTTTCAAATAGAGTTGGTAAACACAAGCTGTTTTACTAGTGAAAACCCATCGTGCTAAGTCTTGGTTCTAGGTGCATTTGTTGTGGTTGCAACAAATACACTGCTGAAAAATGTCCTAGAGAAGTGCTACCAGCTTCCATATAGCAGACACCAAAAACTGCAAAACTAGTAACCCTCAGCACATATTTTAAAACTTAGCATGAATCTCACCAGTCTTCGAAGAACGGCATCATCCAATTCCTGTGGTTTATTAGTAGCTCCTGACAAAAGAATTTCCATTAACAAATAGTAATAGAAAAAATATAAATTATGGAAATAAAGCTAGAATGTAGACACTGCCTTGGCAAATAGCTTCATACAGTGTGCACAATTAATCTAGGGATGCCCAAAATGAAAACAACTGATATAGTGGTGATAAAATGAAGCTAGATAAGGCAGCCCAGTGCATGTAGCGCCCGTTTGTGCAGGGTCCGGGGAAGGGTCTGACAACTTTGAGTCTATTGTATGCAGCCTTTCCCTGCATTCCTGCAAGAGGCTGTTTCCAGGACTTGAACCCATGACCTCATGGTCACAAGGCAGCAGCTTTACCGCTGCTGCCAGGGATTCCCTTAAAAAATAATTATGTTATTGCCTATTTGTTCACCTGTGAAGGAATATATTGACGACCTTAAAGCTTATAAGGAACAACAAACAATACAGTATGCAGTACTGAACTGATGATGCCAGCCCATTGATGTAATGCAAGACAAATTTTCAGCAATGAAAGCAACCTCAAAGAAACAGAACCTTGCAGGTTCTAGCCAAGTTTGGCAAAGAAGTTAGAAAGTATGTACAAAAATAGGGACAGAGGTCATTTAATCGAAAACCCACGTGAGATTTATATACGAGATTTATATACTGAGGGGTGAGAAATAATAAAATGGATCTAAATACTGGAAATCTACTCCTAAACAGCAACTTTGGAGTGACAGGGTTATCTGGTTGCATCGTACAATGCCACCTATGATAGATGTGTCATAAATAAATTTTTTTCTGAGGAAGCATAACAAGAATATTCCCTTTATCAAAGCTAGCCAATGTAAACAAGTAGTGAAAGAACGGAAATGATGCTAACCTATAACAATTACTAAATCATCTGGATTTGAAGACACCCCATCAAACTGAATAAGGAATTCAGATTTCAGTCGCCTGCTAGCATCGTTCTCGTTAGCTAACCTTGTAGACATGACACTATCAATCTGTATGTATAAATCAGCCATCATAAAAGAAAAGGAAGTCTCAGATTCCACTCTTACAAGAAAACAGTTAAATAAGAATTCGCAAAAAAAAAATCACATAGACAGGAGAAGCTAAAAATAAATGATCAATATCAGAAGGATTTGTAACAAGGACCTCATCCATAAAAATAACGGATGGTTGTCTATCAATAGCAACCATGAAAAGCGTCCGGACAAGCTTTTCAGCCTCCCCTACCTGTGTTGCCAATGAAAAAGGAGTTGCTTTAGACTACGCAAATATTAGAGCGAACTACAAATGATGTTGGGAAAATCACATACCCACTTTGATGTCAATGAAGAAGCTGAAACATTAAAAAATGTTGCTTCTGATTCTGACGCAACAGCTTTGGCAAGCATCGTTTTTCCATTACCAGGTGGTCCAAAAAGAAGCAACCCTTAAAGATGATATGAAATCAACATCAAATCCCCTATTACTATAACAGGTGTAGAAAAGCAAACTTTCAGAATGTAAAAGCTCACCCCTAGCAGGTCTCCGTAAACCGGTAAATAAATCCCTTCGTTTAGTAGGCAAAATCACCATTTCCATAAGTGCTTGCTTTGCCTTGTCAAGGCCAGCTACAAAACAAAACAAAAAATCAAGGATATTGTATAGAATGTTGCGCTGGAGATTATATCAGACAAATTGTTAGCTGCATACCAACATCATCCCATCTGACAGCAGGGCTTCTATCCACAATGGTTGTATTTATCATTTCGACAAGCTTGTCATCATAGTTTCCACTTCCACCAGTTCTTTGAGAAGGCTTGGAACCTCCAATTATATTCTTCTGAGGTGCAGAAGCCTGTCCACCTCTGTTAAAGGTAGGACTATTCTGAAAGGCAGACTTTTGAATACCAGTTGCTGCCGGTCTTGGATTCCTATTGATAGGATTGCTTGCAGCAACCTACAATAATAACACTAGTCATTTTCTAAAGAATAATTGGCTAAACAGGTAAAGCATTGTATCAAACCAACAAATCAGTAAAATAGTGTTAGTCAGGAAGGGGTAAAATTAACGCCATAATGGTTCTGCATATAGTATATGCCTTGTCTAGTCTCACTAATACAGCCCAGGTATATGATAGTGAAAATGAAACTACCCAGATGATGACACTAAAACTCAGAAGCAACAAAACAGTTAAGCTCTGAACCAAAAGTTTGAAACATAGATAACATCAACAGAAATAAAACTCCAACTATAGAATCTATACCTTCTTCGGCGCTACTACAGCAGCAGATCCTGGAAAAAAAAATGGCACACAATTAATTCTAAGAAACTACAGTGAAGAAGCCAAGCATGAAAAAAAAAAATGCACCCATTGTAAAAGAAAGACTGTAAACAACATGACATCCTTGTGCACGCACGACAAACAAGATCACCACATTATAAACTTATACCACAGACACAGTTCACTAATCAGGCAACAGTCTGTAACTTCGCACCACACTACTAATACTGATCTCTACATTAATACATACTCTGAGTGGCCATAGCCCATAGGTACCACATCTTGTAAGTGGCATCAATCATCCTAGACGCGAGGTACACACGTAGCCGATCACATTTCAGTAGCACATCAAAATGCAGTGAAATTGACGAGAAAAGTATAGATACCCTGACCATCCCTCTGGCCGAGCACTCTGAGCCGCTCCTCGACCTGCGTCTGCCACTTGGCTATCTTCTCCTGGTACACCCTGACCTGTCCTCTCTCACTGCAAGGAGCAAGCACATCCACTCGTTACTGATCAATCACCAGCCCTAGCAGCGATGTCCAAGTGAAAGGCAACCAGACGCACCTGGACGAGACGGCGTCGGGGACGCGGGCGGCCTTGGCCTCGAGCATGACGCGGAGCGCGTTGCGGTAGTGCGCGGCGGCGTCGTCGGGGAGGCCCCACTCCTCGGCGCGCACGGCCTTGTCGATCTCCTCCTTGGCGAGCTCGAAGTAGCCCTTGAGCTTCACCGCCACGCGCTCCCCCACCACTGCCGCCGGTGACGGCACCGCCGCGTCCATGGGCGCCCGGGTCCCGCCTCCGGACGAGAAGAGCAGCGAGGAGAAGGTGTCGGCAAGCGTGCGGAGGAAGCTCATGCGCTGATGACGCGGAGGAGGGGATTGATGAAGCCTGGGAGCATCGGAAATCGAGTAATCGACGCGAGGAATATTTTGGGGGATTTCGGTTGGTTTTCTCCGAGCGGTTTGATCGAGCTGGAAAGGCTTGCGTGGGCGATCGGGTTGTTGGGGAAAGTCAAGCTCCCGCGGCACGCGAAGTGGACGCGAGTTCTGGGCTTCTTCTTGAGCCAGTTGTATACTTGTATTGGGCTGAATGGGCGAAGCCAGTGCCACTTCGCGTGCCCAGTGGTTCACAGGCCCAAATTACCCATCGAGAAATAAAGATCTTTCACTCGGAAATGCCCTTCCAGGTAGGAATGAAAGCGGATCGGATCGGATCGGATAATGCCTTCCTCATATTCTAATCCTTATTTTTTTCCCGGATTCGGAGCGGTGCGGATAATTCACGGATACGGATTCGAATGTGGATTTTTTCGGAAGTCGGAAATGGTATCGATTCGGGGCGGAGGCGGATCGGAAACGGACTTAAAATTATCGGATATAGTGCCTCTTTCACTAGAGAAATCTATGCTTATTGAGTATTGCAAAATATATGGAGAGCATGTGTAAAGAGTTGATTTGAGTTAACAAAAGCACCACACAACCCAATTTATATTATACCAAAGAAGTGTATAAAACGAAATAAAAATATATATAGCAAATGTCTCCTGATTTTTCTTTGTGCGGCGTCGTGACTCGTGACGATCAGGAGTTCGTGACTTCGTGAGGGTTAGGACTTACGTTAAGGTTAGTATTATTATGGATTTATAGGCCACGGTCCACATAATTATATAAATGGGCTGGCCGGTGGGTTGTAGCCTTGTAGGCTTATAGCCTAAGGTGATGTATTTTTGTGGACCAAAAATATTATCGAATAATCCTATTATGAGCATCGGATAATCCGTTTGTAATTATCGGATAACCTTTATCCGTCGGATTTTATCAATACCATTACCTATCCTACATCCGCGTGTCATCGGATTCTCGGATTATCCATATCCGCAAAAAAAAAAAACCTCAAATACTCCCCCACAATCTCAAATAACGGTTTCGGATCGGATCGGATTCGGAAATTATCCTCACCGCTTTCACATTTATTGCATTGCAGGTTAAGCAGAAAAAAGCAACCCGAGTCAGCATTAGAAGTAATAAAAGACTCAACGGTCAGGACAACATATCCAGACAGTTTAACCTTCCTTCGTATATAAAGAAGAGACACTAACCTAGCTAACAATTTTTTTAAAATAGTTGATGTTTTTTTTTTTTGAAAATATTGATATATAAATTTAAAATGTTAGCACAATATAAATAAATATTGATGTTGGAGTATAAGTGAATTGTCCACCTTTTCTCATCGGTTTAGGCTTTTGGATGAACTGGTTGGTGCATGCAACTCAATATGGTATTAGAGCTAGAGGTCTCGAGTTCGAATCATGATTGGTGTGACTCCAATATTCCACGTTTGTGGCCTGAGGGAGTGAGGGGGTATTGGAGTATAAGTGAATTGTCCACCTTTTCTTATCAGCTTAGGTTTTTAGGTGAACCTGGTTGGTGCAAGCAACTCAATAATTGACATTGTAGATTCAAGTTGTTGGCTGAAATTTTTTTAAACAAAAAAATAATAAAAAAAACATTCATCTTAGACCTGATTTCATAGAATTAATTCCAAACAATACAATGGTTCAAATGGATTCGAAAACGGACTTACTGTTGCAGAGAAAGATGCTTTTAAATTTTAATAACCGATACATATCTCTCTCTCTCTCTCCCATTTCAATTAAAGGTTGACATGTTGATTGATTTCCCAATGACTCTCATCAAACAGTAAACTCTATCTCTGTTCAACAGCATGTATGTGCCAATGGTCAGAAATAAAATGTCATGGCAGAAGCCCATAAGGGTTTATCAAAATCTCCTCATCACAACATGTATCTCTCTCCATAGCAGTATGGTGTGAGAATCTCGCTCTGGCGCGTTAGTCTTCCGTCCAATATATTAAATCCTATACACAGCTGAATATGCAGCAGCTTGGCAAATAATCAATATAAATTACGAATGACATCTTAACTCCTTTGACAGGTTGCCTGGGACAAATGCCCAATAATGTATGAAACAATGATTCTACATGATGCGCCATAACCAGTTTTCGAGTTAACTCAAAGTCGAACATAGTACGAAAATGAGAGACAGCTCCAAAATAGAATATTCGAATTCCTGATCGGTGACAGTTTTTTATCTTGAAGAAGAACACAATAAAATTTTACAACACAGTTTCAACTTATGACAAATCTCAGACGGGGCAGCTACAAAGCAATTTTGGGTCCAGAATTGGCTTCCATAGCACATTTGCACTGAACAAAAAATATACCAATATCCACATGCCCAATGTCTTTGGTTTCAGATTACCGCTAGGCATTCCTTCAGTCTTCACCTGGACAGTAGTGGAGCAGCACGTCTCATATTTATAGACCAAGCATACATGGCAGGTTTACATGCGGCATGTAGCACACAAATAGGAAGGAGACGCAGCTCCTAATTACAGATGATTACCTGCTAAGAATGATTCCTATGATTCTATGAATAGATATTGCCTTCTATGTTTAATAACACACCACTGGTGTCGTGTGGACTCTTGTCGACACTAGTTGAATAATCTAGCATAGTTGAAAAGGTAACTAATTGTCATTAGAGGTGAATTTTGTAGAATTTTCACAGCTAAATAGGAGGAGAAAGAAAGTAATCACCTTGCAACACACAAAACATTACGGAACCGGAATTTGTGTCTTTGCCAACATACTCAAAACGCATCTGATGACGCTCCCAACACTTTTCCAACAGAAACTTCAGAAAAATCTGATCTGTGATGTAATAAGAACCACCGTCTTCAACTAACTCATACACAACAAGTCCCTTATGCAATCTTTTTTTTTCTCTACGTACGATTTGAATTTGAAACTCAACTTTTACATGACGATAGATAGTACTATTTTCTATATAAAAAAAATTTTATACTATTTCTTAAATATTTTGTATACAATTCTAGAACTATATAATTAAGATGATATTTGATGCTATTAAACTATAAAAACTATGTTTAAAATATATATTATACATTTTTTTAACTTAAGGTTCAATGAAAACTATAGTTGTGTAAAATTTGAGCACTAAATGCAACTCGTACAAAGAGAAATAAAAAAGAAAAATTACATAAGAGAGTAAATTATACCAACTTAAATTGTTTGAGGGAGTAAAGTAAGTCAAGATTTTATTTACGGTGTAATTTAGACAAAGTGGATTGTTCAAGGGAGTAAAATGGGCCTTTTCCAAGGAGAAACTTGCACACATTATATCAGAAAGGAAAAAGTCTAATTTACACCCCGAACAATCCACTTTGTCCAAATTACAACTTGAACAAAATCTTGGTTCACTTTACTCACTCAAACAATTTAATTTGGCTCAATTTACTCGCTTATGCAATTTCTCTTTTTCTTTCTCCTTGTATGATTTGAATTTGAAGCTCAACTTTGTGCCATATCCTGCGTACAAGAAAAAAAAGGAAAATAATCTTTATACTTTGTGCCATATCCTGATATTCGTTGGAGTCCTCCGGCAATGCACGTGGTGGACTCGGTTGTCAATAGAAAAAGATCTATCTCATACCGCCTTCTTGTCATTTCCTGTTGCCACTCACTTGGTTTGGAGTAGGAGTGGATGTCCCGGCTCGCCTCGTATTGACTCGTTAGAAAATTAGCTTGATTTGATTCGGTTCGTTATATAGACAAGCTAAAAACTTGGCTCGACTCGATAATCATCTTAAAGTCCTCATCGTGCATCTAGCTGTACTCCTCGGTGATCGTGGGCACGCGTCTGATGACGGTGCTTGCCGTGCCACACCATGGCTAGACGAGCACAACTTGAGCATATAAACTGGGAGGGAAGAACATAACCATCAGTTTGGCTCCACCCGGGAAATTGTTACTTCAGTCACGCACACGTCACCCCCTGCCTTCAGCAATCGTGACAACGAGCTTGGTGGCCCAGGGATCCAAATTGGATAGATTAAACGTGCGACCGGCCGTGTTGAAGACCGATCGCTCGCCCCTCTACACGAGTGCCACACGTGTCCTCTCTTCTTCCTCTTGCCACGCTGCCCCGCCTCCGGCCTTGCGCTCCCCGTCTCCCACCGTCATGCCATCCACCTCCCCATGACCTTCAAACCCTAACCATGACGAAGTAGGTCGTCGGAGCCCCCTCCCCCCCTCCCCCCCGCCCCTTTTGCCCTACAACCCCAAAAACCTAACCCCGCCGCCGATAACGGCCACCACCATCGACACGATGGCACCCCCGCCGCGCTCACCGACGACGCGAATCCACCACCGTGCCGCCTGTCCAACCTCCGTGCTCCGTCACTGCTCCGCCCGCCCTCCCGACTCGCCGCGGACGGTCACCTCTTGTCTTCCTCTTGCTTTGGACCTAGCCACAGGCCGCCCAAGCGTTTCCGATCTTATACTCCCTCCGTTATTAATATTACCTTCATCTCTGTGTCCGATCATGCGAAAACAGTTGACCTCACAAACATGCTCAGCGTTAATATCTGACACTTCAGACAAAAAAGAACATTACAAGTGCTACGCGCCATGCGTAATGGAACCCATCAACCAGAAAAGTATATTCTCAAAACGAGAGAAGAAAATCAACCAGAAGAGCAGAGACGGGACGGGACGGTGACCGACTGACCGCGACCACGCGGAAGGAAAGTTCGATAGGATGACATCTACGTATCTTGGAACCAACGATAATCCATTTGCTTACCTTGGAACTGCAGAGATATTAGGCATTCAGTATTCAACGAAAACGATTCAGGTTTATATATATAAAAAAACTAAACGATTCAGAGGTACGGCTTCGACTGTTGCTCATGTCAGTGACCCAGCAAACCGGCTCAGACAAATCCAAGCGCTACTTCCAGATGTTAGTACCCATACTGACCAACCGATGGATCAGTTAATCCATCCTAGTAGATCATTATCCTGAACCACACTGACCAAGGATGCATAGTACCTTCTGAGTTCTGACTAGTATAGGATGGAAATTTGTTTGAGAGAGGTAAGTCACCTTTAACCTCCCATCATTGCTAACAGATAGTTTTCTCGTCATTCAGACGCATAAATCCTGCAAGATTTATGTTTAGCATGTGATTAAGACTCGAGTATTCACTACATGCTGGAGCACACTATGATGTGGTTTAACTGCTGCCTTTTTTATGAAATAATTGTGACACAAATTGTAAATTATGAATAACCTAGTGTTCATCTGACAGTCACAGTGACAGTTATTAGTTCACACCGGAAATTATCTATTGGTCGACAATAATTGCTATCAGGTAGAAACATCAATGTGAACTTAGGCCATTCTCAGTGGGAGTTTCATTAGCATTAAATAAGGTGCCACATAAGCAAAATAGGTGACGTGGCATAACAATTAATATGAAACTGGGCAAATGGATTTCATAGGGATGAAACTCATTTAGCACTGTTTCATAGGTATGAAACTGCATTGAAACTCCCATTGAGAGCATAGAGTTTCATCCCAACACGTTTTGACCAATCTCAATGCAACAAATAGATATTCAATTAATGCTATAAGTTGCCTATGAAACCTTGAGATAAAATTATGCATTGAGAGAGACCGTTTCATACATCAAACTAAATCTTCAAATCTGATGTGGCACTCTTGGAAACAGTAAGATGAAACTTTGCATTGAGACTGGCCTAATAACCAAGTTAATGAGGTATTCAGGTTACCTGCACTATTTAAAAATATACACAATATTAAAGATAAAATAAAATCTGCAAAATTTGAGCATGTCGGTACAGTTTTGATGGTGCCAGGATCTCATTTGCAGGGCGACTTCAACTATCAAATAATGAAAGATCTCTTTGGCGATGGAATTTTTGCAACAGATGGGGAAAAATTAGCAAGCCATGAATTCTCAACTAGAGTGCTATGTGATTTCAGCAGCGGTGTTTTCAAAACAAATGCTGCAAAACTGGCAGAGAAGGTCTCATCTGCATCAGCCAACAGAATAGCCATAAACATGCAGGTGCGTCCATCACTGCCATGATGATCATGTTCAATATATAAAAGATGAAACTAATTCTAAGATTGTCTTTAGTTTACCTTTCATTATATCCCATGTTTTAATTTGGCAATGGAGTTATAGCAAAACATATATAAACCTTACTGAATTGCGCTATCTACAATACAACTTTCTTTTTTTTTCTCGAACGCGCAGGAGAGCTGCGTGTCTTTTTATTAAGAAGGAAAAGGATCCAAACCGAACATACAACGTGGCCAGACTGGCCAGCGGCTATAAACCGCGCACAACAGGATGTAGAGATTACATGGTTTTTGTGAAATTACAACCTCCTGCCACTAGGTGACTGACAGGATCCCACGCAGCTTCTTTGCTCCTGCTGTCATCCAGAAGCGCGCTTCTTCGTGTATGGCAGAGAGTAGGTCCTGCACTCTTGGCGGTGCAGCATCGAAAATACAGCGATTGCAATGCTTCCAGGTTTCCCAGGCGACTAACATGATCAGAGAATTGAGACCTTTTCTCGAGTCGCGATCCGCTCTCCGGTGCGCCCGCCTCCACCAGGACTGGAAGGACTCCTCTTGCGGTGTCGGCGCCAAGTGCTCCAAGTTGACCTGTCGCAAGGCATGAAACCAGGTTTCTCTGGTGAAGACACAACCTACCAGAAGGTGATCCACCGTCTCCTGTTCTTGGTCACATAGAGGGCAACACTGCGGATGGGGAAGGCCTCTCCATGCGAGTCTGTCAGCCGTCCAGCAACGCTTCCATGTAGCTAACCAAATGAAAATCTTCACTTTTAGAGGTGCCCATGTCTTCCATATCCTCTTGTGGGGCTCAAAGCTGATCGCACCAACAAAGTAGCGTTGGTATGCCGATTTGCTGGAGAAGACGCCCGAGGTGCAAGGGGTCCAAGTGTGAGTATCCGGCACCGCCTCCTGAAGATGGACAAGTCCAATTGCATCGGTTAGCAAGAGAAATTGCCAGATCGCGAGGACCGACAAGCCTCCGGCAAGGTCTTGCATCCAATTGTTGTTGTGGAGCGCATCATGGACCGTCGGGAGCGCCAGCCCTTTCTCTTGACAAACGGCATTAGGGCAGGAGCTAGGTCAGCAACACACAACCCCTGTAGCCACCTATCCGTCCAAAAACAGGTAGAACGTCTGTCTCCAATCATCGAGACTACCGAGATGTGGAACATGGCTTTGACCTCATCAGGCACCGATATGGAGAGCGAGGCCCATGGTTTATCCGGTTGTCTTGTTTTGCAAGAGCCAGCGCAAACGTAGAGCCCAGGATAGGGTCTCCAGGTTGAGCACGCCCAGTCCACCAAGGTGCAGTGGTCTCGTGACGCGCAACCAGGAGACCGGGCAGTGCCCTCCCCGGAGTTCACGAGCATGCTTGTTAAAAGTAAAGTAGGCACAATTACAAATTTCAGAATTGATATTATTTCCTCGTTTGTATCAGCGTTGTTTCAAATCAAGTCAATGCTTTGCAATTTTCCTCAGGACCTTTTGATGAAAGCGACTATGGATGCAATCTTCAAAGTGGGGTTTGGATTCGATCTG
>JAUNZO010004565.1:0-41598 GCA_031894775.1 Chloris gayana | reverse complement strand
CAAGCCATGTTCGAGTCCCTATACCTCGGCACCTGCAATGAGATCCTGCCAACCATCATGTCCCGGCTCCCGAACTAAAGATGACGAGAACTGAATGAAGAGAGATGACCAGGCTAGAGTCAACGATGTTCATCACCTTTGGCACCACCAACACCACGCAGCTCCCGACCTTCACCAAGAACAAGTCCGACTATGTTCGGCGTGCTATCTCCAAGGACGTGTGGTAGAAGATCTTCAGGTGGTTCACGATGGACAGCGTCGGGGTCATCATCCTGGAACCCCACGGTGGGTTCATTAGTACCATCCCCGTTGGGGCAACACCGTACCCCCATCGGAGCGACGTGCTACACAACATCCAATACATGGTGGTCTGGTCGGGTGATGTAAATGGCTTGGTAGAGAAGAATTGGATAAGTGACTTCTGCAACTTCATGGGACAGTACGTCACCAAAAACCCGAGGGAGGCATATGTCAAATATCGGGACCTGGATATCAGCCAGAACACGAGTGCTGAACTGAGAAAGGTTCAGGTGTTACCAGCCCTTTAGGTGTTACCGTGTTACCAAATTTTTTTACACCTCTATAATGCTCAAATCATTCCAACAAAAATATGAATGGATAGCTCATGTTACCTTCTACTAACATGCAAAAGTTAAGTTACAACGGAGACTTACAAAAAATGTAACAAAAAAGAGAAATCAGCCTATGAACAGTGCGGGTTACAACTGTTGACATTAAACCCGCAACCCGTTACTGTTCACGGGCTGATTTCTCTTTTTTATTATATTTTTTGTATGTCTCCGTTGCAACTTAACTTTTGCATGTTAGTAGAAGGTGACATGAGCTATACATTCATATTTTTGTTGGAATGTTTTGAGCATTATAGAGGTGAAAAAAATTTGGTAACACGGTAACACCTAACCCGTTTGTAACACCTGAACCTTTCTCGTGCTGAACGACATCAGTACGTTCGACAATGGTAAAGTGTGGGGTGAGAAGTACTTTGGCGACAACTTCTAGAGGCTCGTGGCGGTGAAAGGGAAGGTGGATCCAATAGAGTACTTCCGGAATGAGCAGAGCATCCCACCACTGTTCCAAGGCTATTGAAATTAGTGAAGAAGAAACAAGTTCCATACTTGCGTTATGTGGGGCTAGTGTTTGGTTGCCTTGATTTTGTGATTGTGTGAACTATCCAATTAATCTTTTGTTATCTCGATGTGTTGTTCTTTTATTCTGGATCCTCCGTGGACATGATCCGGTGTAAGATTTCAAATCTCAATTTGACTTTTTTTTCTAGTTGAAAGCAATGATTTTTGTTTGAAATTTTCTAGGTTTAAAAGTTAGAAAATTTCCCCTTTTTCTGGTTAGAAAAGTGTTGGTTTGAAATTTTACCAACACAACAAATACAAAGTCACCATGTAGAGACGTACTTTTTGTTTTTTTTTCAATAGTGCAAAAACAATAATATTACTTCAAATCCACGAAGAGGACCATCACAGCTGATACAAAGTAACATTATTTTCAAAATATGGTTTAGACGCAGATACCTATATTCATGTATAAACATCTATTCTTTTGAATATATACATGCATACCCTAACCATTCCAGCAGTTATCAGCTAGCCTTGAGATTCACCAAGTCACCATTAGATACTTGTTGACAATTGGTTGTGTCAGCAACCATTGAAAGAACAATTAGTTGTAAATGCAACATTCATACTAAGCTAGTTGTAAATGTGAAACATAAAAAACCGGATGACACTCACTACTGGAAACCTAACCTGCTGAGGCTCAGCGTAACATTATTTTCCACCTGCTACGCTAACGATACTTCCTCAGTAAATTGAGGAGCCAACTGTGTGATTTACCATCCTTTTTTTCTTTCACTATTATTTGAGAAAAAATATTTATGTAATGGTTGTAGTGAGTAATTTGTTTATATATGCGTATCATAATCTATCTCATTATAATGGTAATTCTGAATAACTTTAAAAATGTATAGGTGTATTCGGGCCTAACATTTTAATTTGTAACAGTAGTATGTCCAGCAATTAGTTCTTGCTCCAAATCCTCTCTTCCGGTATCTGCAACAATAAAATAAATAGTTTCCGTTCTTTCTATTTGTAACGGTTAATATAGTAGCAGTAATATTTTGCAGAGGATAAAAATTGAAAAGCCATAATATCCTCCTTGAATGGTTCATTGTGTCTTACTGTTTCAGTATTCAATTACTGCACCATAATATCCTCCTTGAAAAAGAACACTAGTAAACTCAATGTTTTGCGTAGCTGCTTGGTCCAAATCCAGAGCATTCCCACTGTGTTGCTGTCCCTTTAATTTGATGAGGTTGATGACATCATGGATCCATGCTCCGCGTTAATAAGGCCAATCTCAATGGAAGTGTTATGGTAGCGTTATAAGCATTAAATTTGCTGATATGACATGAAAGAGAAGAGAAGGAGTGTTATGGAATGAGAAATGAGTGTCATCACCATGACCCTCCACGGTTCTTAAGAATTTCTTCTTGGTAACTCGACATTCATCTCTCATCCATGACACTTCCTCTCTTCTCTCTCATACCATGTCAGCAAATTTAATGTTTATGACACTACCATGACACTCCCTCTCTTTTCACTCATACCTTATCAGCAAATTTAATGCTTATGACACTACCATGACACTCCCTCTCTTCTCTTTCATACCATGTCAAGCAAATTTAATGCTTACGACACTACCATGACACTCCCTCTCTTATCTCTCATGCCATGTCGAGTAAATTTAATGCTCATGACACTACCATGACTCTCTCATTGAGATTGGCCTTAGAGCGTCCCCAAAGGTAGAGATGACACTAACTCTCCACGTCATCTAAGAGTTATCTAACAGTCATCTAAAAGTTCATATCAACTCTAAAGTAACAATTGGACCCATATGTCGATGCCTCAATAAATGTTAGAGGTCTGTCTCTTGAACAAGAGTTAGCAATCTTCTCTCTCTTCTTTTTCTCTAATAAATAATTCTAAAAGTTAGCTAAGAAGTAACCGTTGGAACGCTTTTATGTGGCACGGAGCATAGATGTATGATGTCATCAATCACATTAAATTAAAGGGACAGCAACAGAATGGGAATGCTCTGGATTTGGACCAAGCAGTTACGCAAGAAAATCAGTGTAAGGAAACCCGGCGGGCGTGGCGCTGCAAAAACGTAAGGTTTTGACCAGTTACCATGTTTTTCCAAATATAGTTTTATACCAGTATAGGAGGGAGTTCCCTGGACCATTCGATGTATCCGCAGGAGTAGGAGCCGGGGAAGCAGATCGCCCTGTATATAAAGCTCAGGTCCTGTCTGTGTGTGGCAAGAACAAGACAGTACCTCCAAGCATGGCGAGATCAAGGGCCTTTGCCTTGGTGCTCTTGTTGTGCTCCCTTTCCGCCTCGTGCCATGTCGCCGTCTCCGTGCCACCACCGCCATACGCGAAGCCGGTACCGGTGGAACGCGACTTCCTGACGTGCCTCGCCAAGGACATCCCTCCCCGGCTCCTCCACGCCAAGAGCTCGCCGCTGTTCGCCTCCGTGTGGTCGTCCACCGTCCGGAACATCAAGTTCCTGTCCGAGAAGACGGTGAAGCCGCTGTACATCATCACCCCGACGAACGCGTCCCACATCCAGGCCGCCGTGGTGTGCGGCCGCCGGTACGGCATGCGCATCCGCGTGCGCAGCGGTGGGCACGACTACGAGGGGCTCTCGTACCGGTCCGAGAGGCCCGAGCCGTTCGCCGTGGTGGACCTGAACAAGATGCGCGCGGTGAGCATCGACGGCAAGGCCGCGACGGCGTGGGTGGACTCCGGCGCGCAGCTCGGCGACCTCTACTACGGCATCGCCAAGGCGAACCCCCGGCTCGGCTTCCCCGCGGGCGTGTGCGCTACCATCGGCGTCGGCGGCCACTTCAGCGGCGGCGGGTTCGGCATGCTCCTGCGCAAGTACGGCACGGCCGCGGACAACGTGATCGACGCCTTGGTGGTGGACGCGAAGGGCAGGCTCCTGGACAGGAAGACCATGGGCGAGGACCATTTCTGGGCGATCCGGGGAGGAGGCGGCGAGAGCTTCGGCATCGTGGTGTCGTGGCAGGTGAAGCTGCTCCCGGTGCCGCCCAAGGTGACCGTGTTCCAGATCCACAAGGGCATCAAGGACGGCGCCATCGACCTGGTCACCAAGTGGCAGACCGTGGCGCCGGCGCTCCCCGACGACCTGATGATCCGGATCATGGCCATGGGGCAGGAGGCCATGTTCGAGGCGCTGTACCTGGGCACCTGCAAGGACCTCGTCCCGCTGATGAGCGCGCGGTTCCCGGAGCTGGGCGTGGACGCCACGCACTGCAAGGAGATGACCTGGATCGAGTCCGTGCCGTACATCCCGCTGGGGCCCAAGGGCACGGTGCGGGACCTCCTCAACCGGACCTCCAACATCAAGGCCTTCGGCAAGTACAAGTCGGACTACGTGCGCGAGCCCATCCCCAAGAGCGAGTGGGAGAAGATCTTCACCTGGCTCGTCAAGCCCGGCGCCGGGGTCTTGATCATGGACCCCTACGGCGGCGGCATCGCCAGCATGCCCGAGGCCGCCACGCCGTTCCCGCACCGCAGCGGCGTGCTCTTCAACATCCAGTACGTCGTCTACTGGTTCGGCGAGGGCGCCGGGGCGCTGCCCACGCAGTGGACCAGGGACATCTACGCCTTCATGACGCCCTACGTCAGCAAGAACCCCAGGGAGGCCTACTTCAACTACAGGGACCTCGACCTCGGCGTCAACCAGGTGCTCGGGAACGTCTCCACCTACGCCAGCGGCAAGGTCTGGGGCGAGAAGTACTTCAAGGGCAACTTCGAGAGGCTCGCCAGGACCAAGGGCAAGATCGACCCGGAGGACTACTTCAGGAACGAGCAGAGCATCCCACCATTGCTCTAATTAAGTTCGGACCAACACCACAACCATGCATCGGGCTTATATTAATTCATTAGGATACATGGCTCCTGCATCGCACGCCTTCACCTTAACGTGCTTTGTGTGGAGGTTTATTTAGCGTCTGCTTTTCGCATTCCTCATGTGTGGCTTCATATATAGGAGTAGTGGGAAGCATTTTATCCGCTCTCCGACTAAATAAGGATCGACAACTGCCTGCAGCAGTTCATGTTGAAATGTTGAGCTAATAATTCAGTCTTTGTCTTTTTTATGTTAACAAGTGTGTCATTACATTTTACAGCATTGGTTTTTATTTTAATGAGGATATTTAGTCTTCCATTAACTAATTGGGATCTCCTTTAAAACACGCGCCTTAACTATCAGCAGCCATTGCATAGAACGACTTGTTAAAATTATTCTAATAATATTTCTGTTTTTCTATATTCTACTATATGTGTCATAATTTACTCCCTCCGTCCAGTTTACTTGTCATCTAGAGGGGGGTTTCAGGTTTAGAGAATGTACAATGATCTGAGAATGAGCCAAAATGACAACTAATTTGGGGCAAAGGGAGTACAAATTTTGTGGAGATCAACTATATATTCCACGCTCATTGTATTGCATCAGTTTCATAGGTATCGTGCTAAAACTTTGTAATATGTTTAAATACAGTGTCTAAATGCTAATCCTACTTTCTTATTCTAAAATGTCATCTCTTGAATTTTTTACCAACTAGAGTAACAAGATTAAAATATTTTTCTGCAAAAAATGCAACCACCACTAAAATATTTTGCACACAAAAAAACACTAAATGAGAAGTACTTTTATGCTTTCCCAAAACGAAGAGATCTATTTCAAAACACTTCCATTATTAATATATAAACCACACCTAAAGTGTTATTTGTCAAAATTAGCATCCACGAAGCCCAGGTCTAAAATGAAAAACACACTTGAAAATGTTTTCTTGCATCTCCCACTTCCTTACACATTATGCTCCGATTCACTGTTAGCTAAAATCATGGTTTCCATGGCAAGTAATAATCTCAGAGTTGGAAAGCACAACCGCATTGGGATGGTAAAATATTGTTGTGTTTTGTAAGTCTCGACGTGTAATTCTTCTTCTTATATATTGCCCATCAAATAAAATAGTATTGCATACTTCAAATGCAATTTTTGCCCCAATTCTATGAACTTTCAGTTTCTGATCCAAAAATAATACAATACCTTTGACCCAAAACATAAATCTTGAAACTATTCACTCTCTCAATGCAAATATTCTACTTTTTTTTTTTGCAATTCCTCTTTTATCAAGTTGTATTTAGCAAGGATTGCCTCTTGACATCTCAGGCACACAAACATCTTGGTTAATAAGATGATTTTGTCTGTCCAAATCATGTTACATGTCATTCCAGAAAACATATGTATATAGAGTTTATAGAGATTTTAGAGTAGTTTTGTCATAATTGACCACTCAGGATAATAATCTTCCTTTATAATGCTGGAAATTTATAAACATGAGTCTCATCTATTTGTGTTGATTTTGTAGTTGCTCATCCAGCCACACCTTAAATAGCAACACATACGAAAGTTAGGTGGTTTCAGTCTTTCAGAGATATAAACAAAAGTAACTTGAAATAGACTGCAATATGCATATTATATATGTTTACACTTTGTATCAAAATATATAGTATGAGAGACACAGCAGATGGATGAAATTTAGCCTCCAGTACGATGCAAGAAGGGACTTTGGGAGTTCAGCATGTGTCCAGTAGAGAGCGACAGGAGGCGGCAGCAGGGTTCAAAGAACCGGGGTTAACCGGCCGGTTAACCCGGTTAACCGGTAAACCGGTCCGGGCCGGTTGCACCGGTTGGCCGGTTAACCCCGGTTCAAATTCAAAAAATTTCAAAATTTGAAAAATTTTGTATAAAAAATTTGTTAAAAAACTAGAGAAGAAATAAAGATTTATAGTAAAAGAATAATTTGAAATTGAAGTTGTTTGACATAGAAAATATTTACGGAATACAAATAAAGGTAAAAAGGCTATAGAACCTTATAACCGGTTGGTTAACCGGTCAAAGCGCTGGTTAACCGCTATAACCGGCCGACTAACCCTCCCTCTCCCAAATTTTCTTGATGTATAATATTTGTTGAAGACTATGTTTTGGACAACTATAGCCGAGACATGAGTGAAAGTCATATTTTCTATGTATTATGTACAATTAATCTTGTTGTTGTATGAATTTGTGAACGATATGAGTTAGACAACTATATTTGACTTTTCATTGGGCAATATGGTTGTGTTGTGTCCAATGAAGTGGATATAATATGAATTTATGTCTAAAATTATCGTTAATATTTTAGGGCAGTTAATGCATTTTTTCCCTATTTTTCTAAATTTTTCTTGATTCTATTGCAATTTGCACTGTGCCTGAAAACCGCCGGCTAACCGAGCAAACCGGCCGGTTAACCGGGCTGCGATCGGCGCGGCCACAAATCAAATTTCGTCCGGCTAAGCGGCCGGTTTTTCCGGTTATCCGGTTAACCGATGGACCGGCCCCGGGCGGTTCAATCGGTTCAATCAGTTATCTCAACCTTGGGCGGCAGATAGCGAGATGTATATTGTCAGATAGAACAACTGAGGGTCACTTGCTGGTTTGGACCACAAACAGTTACTAGTTTATCCGCCCATATAGCCTCATACGCTACCATTAAACGATCACATTTTTTTCGTTCTATCGACTACACCAATGGGCAATGGTTGAACAACAGAGCCGGAGAAATGCGTGGCTGTTGGTCGGTTGGGAAGGGAATGGCGACGCCGGCAAGCTGAGACAGCCGTCGGCATTCCCCGCAGTACATGGGGCCGTGGTTCGTCGAAGAATAAAGCCGAACAGAGGAGGTTCTGTCCATTGTCTTTCTCAGGGCAAGTGGCCCAAAGATCAATTTGTCGCATCCGGTTGAAGAAACAATCACTCTCTGTCCCTCGCTCTCGTGCTGTCCGCTTGACTCGGTCTCGTGGCAGCTGTTGCACGCCTTGCCTAGATACAAATGCAAGCTGCAGATCGATCTTGCCAAGTGACGGAGACATGCAGTCATGCTGCGTCATTTGCCTGTTTGCTAATGGTATCGACGTTCTCCTGATGATTCCAGCGTGAGATCAGTTTCCCGGCTTAAACCCGTAGCCAACACGTTGTTTATAATACGCAGCAGAGCTGTGAACCTGCCGATTGCCGATCAAAGCACAAGAGGGAGATGGCCATGCCGTGCCGGAGGTTTGCACTTGCTCTGCTCGCCGCCATCGTGCACCACGCGGCCTCCATCACGCAAGCGGCGAACACGACCACTCCGGCGCCCGATACCGCGGGCTTCCTCTGGTGCCTCGCCGCCGACCTCCCTCCGGGAGTCGTCTACACGAACACGTCCCGTTCGTACACGTCCGTCCTCCAGTCCTCCATCAAGAACCTCCTCTTCGTCACGGCCACCACCCCGACGCCGCTCGCCGTCGTCACGCCGACGAACGCGTCGCACGTGCAGGCCGCCGTGGTCTGCGGGCGGCAGAACGGCGTGCGCGTCCGCGTGCGCAGCGGCGGCCACGACTACGAGGGCCTCTCCTACCGTTCCGTGAGCCCCGACGAGGTGTTCGCCGTGGCGGACCTGTCCGACCTCCGCGCCGTGCACGTGGACGCGCAGAGCGCCACCGCGTGGGCGGACTCCGGCGCGACGCTGGGCGAGCTCTACTACGCCATCGCGAACGCGAGCAACCTGCTCGGGTTCCCGGGCGGGCTCGGCCCCACCGTGGGCGTCGGCGGCCACCTCAGCGGCGGCGGGTTCGGGACCATGCTGCGGGAGCACGGCCTCGCGTCGGACCACGTCGTCGACGCCGTCGTAGTGGACGCCAAGGGAGGCTTCTGGACAGGGCGGCCATGGGGGAGGATTTCTTCTGGGCCATTCGCGGCGGCGGCGGCGGGAGCTTCGGCATCGTGCTGTCCTGGAAACTGCGCCTCGTGCCCGTCCCGGAGACGGTCACCGTGTTCACCATCCACCGGCCGAGGAACGGGACCCGCTCCGCCACCGCGCTGCTCGCCAAGTGGCAACAGGTGGCGCCCGCGCTGCCCAACAACGCCTTCCTCCGCGTCGTCCTGCAGAACGCCCGCGACGCGCAGTTCGAGTCCCTGTACCTCGGCAGCTGCGCCAACCTCACCGCAACGATGACCCGGCACTTCCCGGAGCTCGGCGTCACATCGCAAGACTGCATCGAGGTGACGTGGATCGAGTCGGTGCTCTACTTCGCGTTCTACGGCACGGGGAAGGCGATGGCGCAGCTCCTGGACCGGGGCACCAAGCCCGAGCGCTTCTTCAAGGCCAAATCGGACTACGTGAGCCAACCGATCCCGAGTCACGTGTGGGAGAGCGCGTGGAGCTGGTTCCTCCAGGACGGCGCGGGGCTGCTCATCCTCGACCCCTACGGCGGCAGGATGGGCGGCGTCGCGCCGGCAGCGACGCCGTTCCCGCACCGGAACGAGCTCTACAACCTCCAGTACTACGGGTTCTGGTTTGAGCAGGGGACAGAGGCGTCGGAGAAGCATATGGCCTGGATCAGGGGGATGTACGAGTTCATGGAGCCGTACGTGAGCAACAACCCCAGGGGCGCGTACGTGAACTACAGGGACCTCGACCTCGGCGTGAACGGCGACGAGGACGGCGCGGTTAGCTACGAGAAAGCCAGAGTGTGGGGACACAAATACTTCAAGGCCAACTTTGAGAGGCTTGCCGCGGTGAAGGCGAAGGTGGATCCTGATGACTTCTTCAGGAACGAGCAGAGCATCCCTCCTCTTCCATCTTCTAAAATGCGAAATACATGATGATTGAGTGTACAAAACCTAAAGAAAAAAAAAAGATGACCGAGTGTACACGACCTCTTTCTTTTGATCAAGAGAGTGTCGGTTCATTGGGCGTGACATTTTGCACATGAGGTTCCAGTGATTCGAAAGCATTCAGAGCAAGTGCGTTCTTTAGGTGGGCAACCGAGGAGCAAATTACATTAACAGTGGCTGACAAATGAGTTGGATACAAGTTGACCCTTACATCAGTGAGTGCCTATAAGAATATAGTACTACTATCTCAAGGTGAAAATTGTAGTGCAATCAAAATAATATTTTACCCCACATGAAGGTCCTGTAGCTTGGGTCCATCCATCGCGCCACAACCGCCTATATATCTCCTCCCGCGTCACCATCCATCCACTGCCAACTGCTAAAGAAAAAAAGTGCATGTATGAGATTAACCCATAAAAAATAGTACATATATGATGCCATATTGATGTACCATCAAAATAGACTCGTGAAGTATGATGACCTGTCAAAAGCATATATTGCATGAACGTGATGAATTTCCCAAAACAAAAGAACGCATAGCAGGCAATGATGATATAGACTACTAAAACTGAAGCAAATCAGTAAAGCGGCGATGATCTGTTGCAAAAAAAAATAGTATTGAGCAAATCAAAACTTTGAAAGTGGTAAATACTAATATTTTGTTCTAGAGACCTGAAACATGTAAGAACTATAACCAATTTACTAATTAGTTGTTGAAATGTTTTAAGAAATAATGTTATTTATTAGGCTTGATAAGGAAGATGAAGAACAGATGTGAGTTCGCAACGGTTTATTATAATGAAAGGGGCCCAAAATATGTAAATATTGGTTTCATGATGCGGTGATCCAATGTGGTGAGTGCTCCTTTGTTCCCGAACTACAGCAAAGAATCAAGGTAGGGTTCTCAACTGAAAGAGAGGATTCAACCTAGATGATGAAACGGCAGATGAATTAGCAGATCTCATTAGTGGTTGTCATCCTGAAACGCAACGCAATATGACGACGATCGGCCCAAAGTCATTGACAATGATTTGGATGTCGAAAAATCTAAGGAGACTCTAAAGAACGATGAGCGGCCTAGCATTGTCGTAATCATGCTATACTACCATGGAAAAAGACATTGAGTGTACCGGTGGCTTTTCCCCTTCAAGCTGCAGTCAGAAGGAGTCCTCCCACCAAAGGCAAGAGGTGTAGCTCACCGACCGGCCTTCTTGCTCTAGGATACTCATCCTCCTTGCCCCGATTCACAAATCGATAAGGGTTGTGGTCATCAAAATTGAAATAAGATACCGGTGGCGCTACTTCGGCTTACCAATGTTGAAGTTTTCTTCGTTCAACAATCAAGATAGAAGTTGTACGGCTAGAGTTTGTGGTTTCTCACCTTGCGTCGTGGAAGGAGAAGTAGTGAAGATGAAGACGGGTGCTAGGGTTTGTGAACACAAGCACGTGAGGTGCTAACGCGTGGGCTTAGCCACTGCGAGCGTTTGACCTGATTGTTGGGAGGAACAACCGGGTCAAATGAGTTGTATTGCTAGCTTCGTCCACTACAGTTTGTTTCGCCTCTGCTAGAAATTATTTGACATATTAGTTGAATTGAACTATGATCAAATTCAATTGAATTGCAACCTAAATTTTAGATTCATTTACTTCCATGCCACATAGGATTAGGTAAATTTTAGATTCATTTACTTCCATGCCACGGAGAAGTTGACAACAGTAATAACACGAGATTCAAGAAGTTGATCATGATTTCAATCACAAGGTTTGAATGTGATGAAAAATTGATTACAAGGTTTGAATTTGAAAACTTGGAAAACTTGGGCTGTTACAAATATCTCATATTTATTTATTAATTAATTTGTTGGACCATTTGTGTGGCTAACTTTCATATTTTGTCATAGAAATTGGGTTTTTATAGCAGTACGGAGTACAGTGGGCATCTAATCGCAATGAAAGCTCAGTCCCGGTCTTTCGTCGTATCGACTATCGAGAGCATTCTGACGCATTCCATCCATCTACTCATCAGCCGAGGTGAACAGATCTCTTGTGGAATCTCAAGAAATTTTAGAGCTTGCCCATCAACCATGGCAGGAATATCACAAATCTTACGCTTGCTCTTTACCCTCTGCATCCTCACCGGCATCATCCCTATCTCCTCGGCTTCCAGCGCCGCCGATGAATTCCTCAGCTGCCTCAGCTCCGATATCCCCCCTCACCTCATCCAAACCCCGTCTTCCCCATCCTACGCCGCGCTCCTGCTCTCCTCCGTCCGCAACCTCCGCTTCGCCAGACCGAGAACCCCGCGGCCGCTCGCCATCGTCGCCGCCGCTGATCCTTCCCACCCGCAGGCGGCTGTGCGCTGTGGCCGCCGCCACGGCGTGCGCCTCCGCATGCGCAGCGGCGGTCACGACTACGAGGGGCTCTCATACGCCTCCCTCGACCGCGGGGAGCGCTTCGCCGTGCTGGACCTCGCCGCGCTCCGCGGCGTCAGCGTCGACGCCGCGCGCGCCGAGGCGTGGGCCGGGTCCGGCGCCACGGTCGGTGAGCTCTACTACGCCATCGGGAAGGCTGACCCGCAGCTGGCGTTCCCCGGCGGCGTGTGCCCCACCGTCGGCCTCGGCGGCCTCCTCAGCGGCGGCGGGTTCGGCACGCTGATGCGCAGGTACGGCCTCGCCGCCGACAACGTCCTCGACGCCATCCTCGTGGACGCCGACGGCAGGATCCTGAACAGGACCACCATGGGAGAGGACCTCTTCTGGGCAATCAGAGGCGGCGGCGGTGAGAGCTTCGGCGTCGTGCTCTCCTGGAAGCTGCGGCTGGTGCGCGTGCCGGAGACCGTCGCGGTGTTCACAATCCGCCGGGATAGGAACCAATCGGCCTCCGACCTCATCACCAAATGGCAAGAAATTGCGCCATCACTGCCCCAGGATCTCATCCTCCGAGTCACCGTGCAGAACCAGCACGCGCAGTTCGCGGCCCTGTTTCTCGGCCGTTGCAGCGGCCTCCTCCGCCACATGCGAGCTCGCTTCCCCGAGCTCGGAGTCACGCGGCCAGACTGCGAGGAGATAAGCTGGATCCAATCCACCGTCTACTTCGCGTTCCACTCCAGCTCCAAGCCACTGGAGCTGCTCCTGGACAGGGGAAAGCCGGACAGCTTCGTCAAGTCCACATCTGACTACGTCCAAGAACCCATCCCACGGCACGTCTGGGAGCGCACATGGTCGTGGTTGGAGAAGCCCGAGGCCGGGCTGCTCATCCTTGACCCTTACGGTGGTATGATGGGCAGCATCTCGCCGTCGGCAACACCGTTCCCGCACAGGAAGGGGAACCTCTACAACATCATGTACTGGTCGTCTTGGTCTGAGAACGGGACGGCAGCATCGGAGAAACACATGAGCTGGGTCAGGGGCTGTACAAGGAGATGGAGCCAGATGTCTCCAAGAATCCACGAACTGGGTATGTGAATTACAGAGATCTGGACCTTGGGATAAATGAATTGGAAGGAGGTGTCACCAGCTACACCAAGGCTAGAGTTTGGGGGAGAAGTATTTCAAAGGTAATTTCGAGAGATTGGCAGCTGTGAAGGCCATGGTGGATCCTGACGATTTCTTCAGGAATGAGCAGAGCATCCCCCTCTTCCTACTGGAAAGGGATGGAACTCAACCTGAGTGGAGCTCTTTTATTTTGCATTGTACAGTGCCTTATGGCTTATGATGACCACTGTCAAAGAAGTTTCTTCTCCAACTCTCCATGCTAGAGAGTTTGCGAGACTGAAAGTTATTGTATATAGAATTTTTCTTGCACTAGTATATTACCAAGTCGGTGAATAAGAGCTTCATCTTAATTTAGAAAAATGCAACCTGAAAGTTTGTAATAATTTCAAAAAATGAATGTTTGCTGTTGAAGCAACTATTTTTCGAAACAAAATAATCACCGCTTATTCTCACCCTAGTTCTATATTTTGCCTGAACATTTTTTCTTTTGTTGTTTCAAGTGCTCTCTTTTCTTTCGTAGGCATGAGGTGCCCAATGTGGCTACCGGTACTAAGCTGTTTTGCAAACTTTTGCTCCATTAAACTGAATCTTTGCCATCTCTACCCCTACTCTTCTAAAGAAAAAAATTAGAGCTCATGAAGGATCCAAATCCTGTGCTTCTGTGCAAAGGCATAGGGGTAGGGGTGACTGATGAACCAATTGGACTCATCAATGTTTGGATTGTCAAACTTGGTGATGAAACTTGTCTTGTCAAGACAAACGTCTTAAAACGAAGTTCTTAGCTCTGTTTGTTTGAAAAGCTTGAGGTGGCTGTTTGGGTTATGAATCGGAGCGTAGTTAAACTCTGATGACAAGAACATTAGAGAATTTAAGCATCAACAAAGGTAATTAAACATATATTAAAAAAGAATATACAAGACAACACTACAAAGAATTCAACATGGGTGGGAACAATGAACTAAATGAGAAAATGACGAATGTTTCAACATTGAACACCCATTTCTAAGTTCATTGTAACCATCATATTTTTTTTCAGAAAAAAGAAAAGTATTTTACATTTCAAATGAGTAAATGCATTCGGTGGAGCTCCATTCCTTGCCAGTAGGAACAGGGGATATGCTCTGCTCATTCCCGAAGAAATCGTCAGTAACAGCCGCCAACCGCTCAAATTACCTTTGAAATACTTTGATGTCAAGAACATTAGCAAACTGAAGCATACACCAAAGGTTGTGAAAAAAATATGGAAATAAAAAAGAAAGCACGTTACATTGCTAAAGAAATCCATGCAATCAGATGGAGCTCCACCCCTTTGCAGCTGGTAGGGGAGGTCTGCTCTGCTCGTTCCTGAAGAAATCGTCAGGATCTACCATGGCTTTCACAGCTGACAACCTCTCAAAATTGTCTGAAAAATACTTTTCTCCCCAGATTCTAGCGTTCGCGTAGCTGGTGACATTGTTCTCCAGTTCATTGGTCCCAAGATCCAGGTCCCTGTAGTTGACATACCCAGTTCGCGGGTTCTTGGACACTACCGGCTGCATCTCCTTGTACAGACCCCTGACCCAGCTCACACGCTTCTCCATTTCCGCCGTTCCATCCTCAAACCAGAACGAGTAGTACTGGAGGTTGTAGAGGTTCCCCTTCCGATGTGGGAACGGCGCCGCCGATGGCGAGATGCTGCTCATCCGGCCGCCGTAAGGGTCCAGGATGAGCAGCCCGGCCTCTGGCTTCTCCAGCCATGACCATGTGCTATCCCAGACGTGCTGCGGGATGGGCTGTTGCACGTAGTCCGACTTGGCCTTGAAGTACCTGTCGGTCCTGCCGCCCCTGTCCAGAAGCAACTCCAGCGGCTTGGAGCTGGAGTAGAAGGCGAAGTAAACCACGGACTGAATCCAGCTTACCTCCTCGCAATCCGACTGCGTCACTCCGAGGTCGGGGAATCGTGCTCGCATGGTGCGCAGGAGGCGGCTGCATCGCCCGAGGAACAGGGCCTCGAACTGCGCGTGATGGTTCTGCACGACGACGCGGAGGATGAGTTCCCGGGGAAGCGACGGCGCAATTTCTTGCCATTTGGTGATGAGGTCGGAGGCGGATTGGTTCCTGTCCCGGCGAACGGTGAACACGGTGACCGTCTCCGGGACGCGCACGAGGCGCAGCTTCCAGGCGAGCACGACGCCGAAGCTCTCGCCGCCGCCGCCACGGATCGCCCAGAACACGTCCTCACCCATGGCCGTCCTGTTCATGAGCCGCCCGTCGGCGTCCACGAGGACGGCGTCGAGCACGTTGTCCGCGGCGAGGCCGTACTTGCGCATCAGCGTGCCGAACCCGCCGCCGCTGAGGTGGCCGCCGACGCCGACGGTGGGACACACGCCGGCGGGAAATGCGAGAGTGCGGCTCGCCGCGGCGACGGCGTAGTAGAGCTCGCCGAGCGTGGCGCCGGAGTGGACCCACGCCTCGGCGCGCGCGGCGTCGACGCGAACGTCTCGGAGCGCGGCAAGGTCGAGCATGGCGAAGCGCTCCCCGCGGTCGAGAGACGCGTAGGAGAGGCCCTCGTAGTCGTGGCCGCCGCTACGCACGCGGAGGCGCACGCCGTGGCGGCGACCGCAGAGCACGGCGGCCTGCACGTGGGAGGCGTTGGTGGGCGCGACGATGGCGAGCGGCCGCGGTGCGCTTGGTGAGACGAAGCGGAGGTTCCGGACGGAGGAGAGGAAGAGCGTGCTGTAGGATGGGGACGGCGGGGTTTGGAGGAGCGGTGGCGGGATGGCCGCGGCAAGGCAGCCGAGGAACGCATCGGCGGCGTCGGAAGTTGACGACGAGGAGACGATGACGGAGAGCGTGCAAAGCGTGAGGAGCAGGTGCAATATTCTGGATGTTCCTGCCATTACTGATGCCAAAGCAAACGCGTCAAGATTTTAAATCGAAGGATTAGCCAGTGCTTTGGCTTTGTCATTGCATGTTTCTGGCGCTACACAATTTGTCCACGGTATAAGTGTGCTATTTGGCCTGGCGTTGTCGAGTATCCCCAATTCCCAAGTGGTAGCGCAACACGGTGGTGAAGGCAACTTGTAGCCTAAATAAAATTTAGTCAGCAGCCTTGCAGCAGTAGTAGAATATGACGGGATAGGATTAACTAATCAAGTTCCCATGTGGCCATGTGTTGCATGATTTTTGATATTTCATTAAAAACATGCAGTGATGACTTAGAGCATGGCTAATGGTTTCGATAGCAGCGGACGAAATGAAAGGGCCACGTCACTTGGAGTCCTCGATGAAATGGTTTCGTATTATAGAGTTGGCTACTACGTTGGCTAAAAGAGTGATGGTATTAGAGGTGGCAGAGCATGCAATGGAAGTGGAGGAGCTATACGCCCGTTTATTTGCCAGCAACAAGCGCGGAACTAGCGCTTCCGTCTTGGTTCTGCTGCCCAAGCGAGCGACGAACGAGTCGTCCGTTTTCTTCTCTCTCTGATTTTCTCACTCCTCCACGAAGGATTCAGATGAGGTGGAGCTTTATTTCGCCTGCTGAGTAGGCACCAGTATACTTGCTCTTAGCAGAAGATAGTAGGGTCAGAAATAACACATTATACTCTTACCATGTCTGACCTACATTTTTTTTTCTATTTTTAATTTTTACCACTGATAAGTCTCACAAACCATGTGCGTGCGTGTGAGGACTGTCAAGGAATTTAGATTTTTTGTAAATTGTGTTCTCCATGGTTAAGAAGTTTTTCTAGAAACGACATACTTTGAGAAAGAAATATAATTTTGTCGCAGCAAAATATTTGTAAGTTTGTCCTAGAAAAATATTTGCACTGTGTTATTTTGTAAGTTTGTCCCAACAAAAATTTGCATTGTGTTCTGATATCTAAATTTCAGGGTATTTGGTGCATAGTATCACGATACATTTATTCCCTTCGTCCTAAATTTTAACTTTGATCAAATATCTACTAAAAAATATTAATATTTATAGTATATAAGTAGTATTATTAGATAAATTGTTAAATATATTTTTATGATAAGCTTATCTACTGATATAAATATTAATAATATTTTTCTATAAATATAATTAATTTTAAAAAAATTGACCGACCTGAATACTTATAGTGACATTTATTTTGGTATAGAGGGAATAAGAAATTATCTACGTGTGCCAACTTGTGCCTTGCAATTGCAGGCCCAGTCTTTCTAGCGTGGAGGGACCGAGGGAGAGAGAAGCAGAGCAGGCTCAAGCTCAACGCTCAACTACACGTCAGTTTTATCCGTACCCGCCCCCGTCCGATCTAGCCCGCCGCGCTCGCTCTCCCCGCTCCGGCCCCCTGTAGCTCGCCGCGCGCCCACGCCCCTCCGGCCCACCGCGCCGCCCCACCCACGACCCGGCCCTCCCTGAGTCGGCTTCCCCAACCCCACGAGGGGCTGCAGCCGCGCGACCGGGAGGCGGCGACCGAGGAGCAAGGAAGGTATTTTACTTCTCGATTTATTTGATTTATTATGAGTTTTTAATGAGTGTGAATGAATTGATGCGAATTTTATGCCAGGTTGTATGCTTTACTACCAGAAATTTGAATATGGTTGAATTCTAAGCATAAAATATTTTTGTTTGTTGTGCTGTGAAATGATGAAAACACATAAATACTGTTTGGATTATTAGACGTATATACAGTTATACACCGTTCTTCACTAGGACCTATAATCATTTCAGCAGGGCTATCATAGTAAGTATGTGACTAAAGCCTTGTGCAATTAATCAAGTATAGTACATCTTTGTAACATTGGGAAGTCAGTTTCAGCATGTCATGGATTCCTACCTAAGCCAGTTGGTAATTGATATTTAATTCTTGATTCCACGAAGTCTAACTGCCAAAATCACGAGACAGGGAGCTCAGCTAACCAATATGAATATACACAGCAAAATAGTTAGTGATTCAGCAATTGTAATTTTTACATTTCTTAGGAGATTCCGTGATTCACACAACTATTCTCGTCGGCCTCTATATCTAGAGAGTAGGTGGTTTCAGTTTTCCTCTAGACAATTCCCGTTTTGATGAATTTAAAGATATCAGGCTTATTAATGTGAATATTTAGTGTGAAGGAAACTAATGCAAAACAAAACAGAGGATCTCATTCATGAGATCATATGATGCCATCTATCTATTTGAATCAGGAAAAAAACCTGTAGCCTGAGATGGCAGAACCGTCAACATCATATTCGTTGTCCTCTAGGAGCGAAAAGAAACGACCACGCTCCCCCAATGACAGTGATGAACGACCGCCGGACAAAAACCAAACCTTCACAAGCCTTGGTACGGTTCCCTATCCCTTGAGTTTCCCCCTTCTTTTGTATGACTTATAGATGTCACATTATACAAGGTCCACTAGATTTTTTTTTGTGTGTTAACAAGGTGTTTTGCTTTCTTTGTAAAAAGACCTGAACTCATTGAGGGTCCTAGTTCTTTAGTTATAAACAACTTCATGTATTAGGGTATCTGACATTTTTCATCATGCAGATGACGATCTTTTATTCAATGATACTATGATAGCTCTTCAATTGATGCGCGCGCAATTTCCAAAGCTAGAGAAGGTGGGCTGTTATCCTTGGAATAAAACTTTTCTGTTCGGTTTTTTAAGAGTTCCAACAATATGATCATATAAAACTTGTTCAAAGTTTGCTATTCTCATTTGACTAGTTAAAAGCACATGCCTTGTTTCCATTTTTGCTGGAAAAATCTCTAATTGATTTATTAGTTGAGCACTTCACCTGTAGAATGGCCTAATGAGCATAGACCAAGGTCTGGAAATAATTAATAATTTGGACACAAGGCACTCGACAAGAGGCACAGACTCAAGGTCCTTCAATCTAATCATAAAATTTGTTTTAAATTTTTTTACTCAATACTTCTCTGTTCTGATAGTGATGTCGTTCCGGCATGAGTTTTGTACTGGCCGCAAGTTAAAAGTTTTGGTTGGAACACGTCACTTATGGAATGGAGGGAGTATGTGCTACATCTTTCATTGTTCTTTTTCTTTTATATGGTATGCATATATTTTGGTTTCTATAAAAAAGTTACATGCTATTTTGCCTTTTTGCAGGTTGTGACACAACCATTCATTCTGCAATCACAATTGTATAGTAGCGTGAAGGACAGAACACAAGTTGATAGAGATTTGGAGGTTCTGTTTTGAACTTGCATTATTGCGCTTTACTGGGGTGGGGGCATCTATTTGTCATATGGATTGATAAGATACATTTCTAGTCTCTGTTCATTGTTTCAGTTGGTGGCTATCATTTATTGTGTTAAATGCTATCACAAGATTGATAAATGAAGTGCTTCTCATCTTACAGACAATGAAGAAAGACAAAGTGTTACGTATATTCAAACTTAGTTCGGGGCAGGATGATCATGCAATCATGTTCATGGATGATTATTTGAAACAGGTATTTCTATGACCTGATTCAGTATTAATAGAGTTCCCATTAAAAAAAAGATTTGGGATCATTAGGTTTATTAGAGGACAATATTGGACTAAGGGTCTACCATCCAAGAGTTCCTTGAAACTTCTGTATTCAAAATGGAATAAGCAGGCATGCCCCTTCTGCTCCACTAGCAAAAATACGCTTCTAGAGCAATCATTGACCTTTTTTTTTCTTTTTGAAATGGAACCAAATTTCCATTAAACCAAACGTGCCACTAATTTTGAGCAACCAATATAAGAATAAATCTGTTATTACATCCACATACGGACAATCATCCAGATCACACTCACTTCCTAACTTGGCTAATGCATGAGCAACCATTGACTTTATGTAACTTCACCAGGCTGTATGCATAGGAGAAGTTTAGGTCATTAGCTTTTATTGTATCCATGTTAATATAGTTCTGATTTTTTACTTGTATGCCCTTTTTTCAAATCTAAATATGTTATAGGAAAGTATCGTCAACATAATGCCTGTCTAAGTTTACTTTTGAGATCGTGACATATGAAATTTCTTTTTCTGCACCCTAAATGACTACATGAAACACTAAAGGAAGTATAGAAAAAGAAGACACGTCATTATATGTCTATATCTATATACACCAGATTTTGTTTGACTGCTTGGTATTCGGTTGTTTACTTGCATCATTGAATGTTTCAGGTTGCCTCTGCTGTTAAGCGGTCAGGGGGTAGAGACCAAGATGGTGGTGAAGTATTTGAGTGGTTTGAGAAATATGTTATACATATAAAGCTTGATGTTAGCATCAATCAACAAGAGCTGGTACGTACTATGAATTAGCTGCAACTTTTGCAGGATCATGTTTTACCTTTTTAACCTATTAGAGAAGACTACCATTTGCTTTTGATGATATCTAACCTATGTTTTACCTTCTATGACATGAAGTTCTCCTTTGTGTTCAAGAAAAAAATCTAACCTAAATCTTACAGAGAATTTTAGTGTTTTCATACATATCATCTCCATCTTTTGCTGTTGCAGTTTTCACTGTTATCACGCGGCGGTGACGTAACAGACAAACATATCACATTATTGATGAATGCAGGTCTCCTAGTAAGTATAATTTCTTAATTACTGTTTCCGATCATTATTGGAGGCAGTGATGATAGGGCAGTAATTTCTAGAAAGTTGTACTCAAATTCCAAACACTGAAATAGTACATGCTCTTTATTTACCAGTATGTTTGATTGGTAATAAAATGATTTGATTCTCTTTAACAATATATTAATGTTTTTCTGTTTTTTTTTCTGTCAGACTCGTCAACTTATTGATCCAAATATTTATTGGCTTGCTATTCCAAGCATTGGTCCTATATTGAAAGGCCTATCTCAGGTTTGTACACTTTGGTAAAAAAAAAGAAAGACGTGCTAGTTAATCTCAAAGATGGTGAACAAATCAGTAATGATATTTGTCTGATGCTCTAATCTAGTTTCCTTTAGTGTTAATACGTTAATCTAAGAATAAAGAAAAAGTATTGTAAGCTATCAGTGCTTCGCTAGAGTATATCTGTGCATGTATGAAAAAAAATCATAAATGAGGGCTGACTAAGATCCAAGAAAGCTGTTAGCTATGGTGCACGTGCATATTTTCCGTCTCACTAATTTGTTAAACTATGGTGCCTGTGGAACGTATGGTGCTAAAAATATATAGATACAACAAAGCTGATGGCAACATGGGGTGCATTGCACTTGCACAGTGGGTTCAGAAAAGTGGTGGATACTGTAAATTTACCTGGGAGCAATTAGCATGATGATTGTCTTCTTTGTTGGAGATGTTGTATGCAATCACTTGGTTTACTTGGGGAGTTTAATTTCTAATTAGTTCCTGCTAAATAAATTTGTTGATTGGGCGTTTTTGACTTAGTTTGTTATATTGAGCAGGGAAGGAAGGAGATTCTTTCATTATTGAACCGTAAGAAGTACAAGGAGATGCTACTGTCTTCACTGGAGAAGACAAAATTGAGGTTGTCACCTCTTGATACGAGGTTCCTCCTGCGTGATTTGATTGGTTCTGGGCACATAAAAACAGTTCAAACACCCACTGGTTTGCTTGCTCGCATATCAAGAAATTGATAAACGTGTTATTCTCAAATTCCTTCTTTATATATATATATATATATATATATATATAATATGTCTATGCTAAAAAATTCTTTATTTTCTAAGAAAGTTACAGAAACTTGCATATGGAAAAGTGTACAGCTACATGAAACGAATTGTAGAATTTATAGCCTGTTTGATTGCATGCCTCATCTTGTTCTTATTTTAACCTAAATATAATAACAAAGTTTTGAACCATTTCACCTATGAATTCTGCATAGATCTCGTAGCTAGGCCTTCAGAAACAAAGACACTTGAACTGAAGGAGTAAAACCGGAAAATTGTGTGCAGTTAAATTAAGTGGTGAGGGATGCAGAAAATGGAAAAATGCGTGCAACAGAAAATGGAACCACATATCAAAGTGAATGCAGCATGTAAGTAGTCCTTCCACACTTTCGGTTAGTGAGTTCCTTTGATTAAAAAAGGCACATTGCATTGCACGTGTACATGTTTGTTGGTGCTTGGTAGTCGTGGCTGGTAGTTCGCCATCGAGCTTCAGAGAAATGTTTATGTGTGCACGCTATCATACCAAAGAGCAGCCGCCGGACTGGGTCGTCACTCGTCAGTTCGTCACCAACTACGCGGCCCACTGGGCCCCGAGGCTGCGGAGCCTGTACTGCGCCGTGGCCCTGGGCTTTTTTGGGCCTGCGGAGGCGCTCATGGGCCGCGGTCCCCGCTGTCGCGAACCGCGGCCACGAGGCGCGCCAGATGTTCATGCTCTGCTTGCGGTCGAAGACGTGTCCGGTGTGTCGGAGCTACCGGTCGGGCAAGTGCATCGAGGCGAGCCAGGTCGTGGGCGTAAGGAGCACTAGGGAGTTCGAGCCGGAGTGGCTGCAGCTGCTCGGGGAGCTCTACCGGAAGCCAGTGATCCCGGTTGGGTTCTTCCCCCACCGCCAACGTTGCGGTGGCTGGACAGTCAGACGCCGAGCTCGCGGCGATCGGCAGCGAGGCGAAGCTGACAAGCACGCAGCTCGAAACGATCGCGCTCGGCTTGGAGGCTTCCGGCTTGCCGTTCCTCTGGGCATTCAGGGCTCCGGTCGGTACCGGTACCAGCGGGTTACCGGACGGCTTCGACGATCGTATCAGCGGCCAGGGAATCGTGTGCCGACGCTTGGAGACATCCGAGCAGGGCTGTAAACTTTCAGTAGTTTACACGACTCCTGCAGAGAATTTTTTCCGGCGCGGGCCGTCCCACATGATACGGCACCAACAAACAACTCCACCCCATCCTTTCAGAGAGAGAGAGCCCAACACTCCACGATCCGGAACCGCCGCTCTCACCGAAGCTGCCAGCACGCGCTCCCAAGAACCCAAGTGAACCTTCCTTTTTCTTCCCTCTCCAAGCGCTTGCCCCCCAGCATGAGCATGGCGATGTCCTCCCGCGCCGCTATCGGGAGGCGGCGGCCCGCCCTGGTGGCCGCGGCGAGGGCGATGGCGTCGTGGTTCGGGCACGTGGAGCCCGCGGCCAAGGACCCCATCCTCGGCGTCACCGAGGCCTTCCTCGCCGACACCTCCCCGGACAAAGTGAACGTCGGCGTAGTACGTCATCTCTCCCTCACGCGTTTCTGTTCTGAGTACTCTTCGGTTCTTGCCGCCCGACCACGACGGTAATGTTCCTTGGTTTGGCAGGGAGCCTACCGGGACGACAACGGCCGGCCCGTGGTGCTCGAGTGCGTGCGCGAGGCGGAGCGGCGCATCGCCGGGAACGCAAACATGTGAGATTCCTCCTCCATCGTCACCCTGCCCTGCTCTGCTTTTTCTTCCCCTTTCGATGGGAGCTCGTGGGGCAGTTCTGTTGGTCATGAGGAATCGGCTGCTGACTTGGTTTCGACGCGAGGTCAGCATATGCTGCCTGTACTGCCGTTGTGACTTGTCACATGTTCATCCGTCTTTAATCGTGGGAGTCGCTAAATTTTTGCTACTTTACGTACCGTAATGAGAAATGTCAATTGCAAGTCTGTTCCGTTATTCAGTATTCAGGACCATTGAACTATTCCCATGATTATGACTTAACGTTAAGATATTTTAGCGCACAAGTTCTGTGACAGGTCAGCGTTATACCTTTCCAGATGTTTAGCACTGACTTGTAGAAAAACAGACTCTGTCCTAGGTATTATATTACAATTATTAGAGCAATAATAAATAAGATCATTGAAACAAGAAGCTGGTTTACCCGGGTACATCATTCAGTTCTCATGATACTAAATAAATGTATGAGCACCTCGCTTGAGCTTGATCATTCCCTTGATATTTTTTTTCTAAATAAAAGTGCTTTTGGCCTTTTTCTTTTTCTCTCTCTATCTTGCTGGTTTCATCCAGGGGGATGTGCGGATCCTTTGCGAAGTTTCATAACATGTGGATCCAGGGGGTCATTCATCACTAACGGCATTGATCTGATTTGTGAGAGCATGAACATTTTTTTTTTTGAATCAAGAAAAAAGAAAGAGACAAAATATACTGCTGACTCCAGGATGTGTTTGGTGTGCTAAAGTGCAATGGTGGATGTATCCAGGTTTATTGTGATACTGCTTAGAACGACACTCTAATCTTCTAAATGATGGCATTTGCAAAACAGGGAGTACCTACCCATGGGTGGAAGTGTGAATATGATTGAAGAGTCACTGAAGCTAGCGTATGGGGAAGATTCAGAGATGCTCAAGGATAAGAGGGTTGCAGCAGTACAGGCTCTTTCAGGAACTGGTGCATGCCGCCTTTTTGCAGATTTTCAGAAGCGTTTCCTGCCTGATTCACAGATATATATACCGACACCAACATGGGCCAAGTGAGCTGGAATACTTCTAAATGCACACTTTTCATGCAATTTCCCATGGATTATTGTTACTGTTATATACAAGTACTTGTAGTGCATTTATTTAGAAAAATGAGACCCACTTATGTTCTCAGCTTTTCTTCCAGTTTGCACTCTTCATTAATAGCTAATCTCATGTGCATTCTCAGCCATCACAATATTTGGAGGGATGCCCGAGTACCACAAAGTACGTTTACATATTACCACCCAGAGTCAAGAGGACTTAACTTTGTAGGCCTAATGGATGATATCAAGGTAATCCTGTCAGCATATCATGACTAGACAAAAACTGTCAATCATGAATATCTTTACTGAAATAAATACATTCCTTTGACTGATCCATCTGCCCTATACATTAATGTCCATTCTCCATGTATTCCGTAAAAACAATATAGATGTTTCATTTCCAACACCAATATATATGAAACATTATGCCTTTAACAGTTTGTTTCTGACTAATTTTCACTTATGTTCTTTGAATTCCCAGAATGCTCCAGATGGCTCATTCTTTTTGCTTCATGCTTGCGCTCATAATCCCACTGGAGTAGATCCCTCGGAAGAGCAATGGAGGGAGATATCTTTTCAGTTCAAGGTACAAAACGGTGTAAAAAGATGGCTACGATCTTTCCCTGTAATTCCTTTTAACGACAACAGGTCTATTGTTTGGCCTGATGCTTTTCAGGCAAAGAAACATTTCCCATTCTTCGACATGGCATACCAAGGGTTTGCCAGTGGTGATCCGGAGAGAGATGCCAAAGCAATCCGAATATTTCTTGAAGATGGACACCAAATTGGATGCGCACAGTCATATGCAAAAAACATGGGACTTTACGGACAAAGGGCAGGATGCCTTAGGTACTTAATTTTTCAATTTTAGTTATCCTCTTACTAAGCTATGTCCTTATCTTACTAAGGATAGTAGCTCAATCTTATTTATTGGTTGTGCTTCTTGCTTCCATTTCTCGAGTTACTTGTTTCTCTTACAATTTCCGGTCTGCTTGGAAATCAATTTGTACCCTGTCATTTCTATTGCATTGATGGTGCAGCATCTATTCATTATGTCTTTGTACTACCATACTACTGGACCGAAAGAATTTATTGCTACAATTTAATGAACTAGGCATCATCCTTGAAACCGAACAGCAAACATTAGTTTTCTAGATTTCTGAAAACATACATTAAAACTGCTGCAAAAAGTTCTTTCATAGCATATATTTAAATGAAATTGTGACTACTAAGTATAATTGGGAGTCACAACTCTTCAAATTATCCTTAAATTTTATCCATTTGACCATTGCTGTAGTATTCTGTGTGATGATGAGATGCAAGCAGTTGCAGTGAAGAGCCAACTGCAACAAATTGCTAGGCCTATGTACAGCAACCCACCCCTCCATGGTGCGCTAATTGTTTCAACTATCCTTTCTGATCCGGAGCTCAAAACCTTATGGCTTCAAGAGGTCAAGGTATAGCGTACAAGCCTTTGTTCTTGCCTTATGAAGTAAAGAAAGTTGTGAAATCATTTGATAATTATGGAAATGGTCTTTTATGGTGATCGTTTTGAGTATGCAGGGTATGGCTGATCGCATTATTGGAATGAGGAAAGCACTAAAAGAGAACCTTGAAAGATTGGGTTCACCATTGTCATGGGAACATATCACAAATCAGGTAAGTAACTTGTTGAGACCTTAATTTCTAGATATTCTTTTCATGCCTGGGTATATGCCATAGTGCCTAATTCTGAATATTCATTAGGCTAGTACTAACATTGGTACTAACAAATAGATTTAAGGAACAATAGATAATAGTCACACACAATAATACTCTTCGTTGGTTCTCGTGAACAGATTGGAATGTTCTGCTACAGTGGCATGACGCCTGAACAAGTTGATCGCTTGACAAACGAATTTCATATCTACATGACTCGTAATGGGAGGATAAGGTAATTAAAATCCTTTGACTTATTAATTCACATAAGAATGTTTACATTTCTCTGGATATGATGAATAACTTCAACCTAATTTATTATTCCTCTCGCAGCATGGCTGGTGTAACTACAGAGAATGTTGCTTATTTGGCCAATGCTATCCATGAGGTTACTAAGCCAAACTGAGATCTCTTTCGCCTTTCATAACAGGAAAATCATTTGAGGCTTCTCGCAGTCCTCCTTTTTTCTCATTATTACTGACAGAGAAATGGTCAACTATAGAGAAATAAATTTGACATGTATAACAAGGACATATGGATGACCAACAATTGCTTTATTTGACTGGATACAGAAAAAGCAACTTCATTGTGAGAAATAGATCCGATACAGTTCAACAGTTCCGAAAACTGACAGTTCACTATCTCTGGAAACAGTTTTTTGGGCTCTGTTACATTATCGCCGCATATTTATTACTGTATAAAACGTCAGTTACCTAGTCACGAAGAATTCGTTGCAACTGCTAAAGCTTCTGGTACCAGACAGCGTCACAACGTAATTCGATAGCAGCAAAACAGGCAAATAAACAATTATCTTTGCACTGACACGATGACACAACGTTGTAATAGCGATATAATGCATTCAATTTCCACAAAAAAAAAAGAACCGAGAGGATGCGATGCATTCAGCTGAGCTTATGACATCCTAAAAAAACTGAACAGTCCGAATAGGCCGATGTAATAGGCATAACAGGAATAGGTCGCAACAAACAGGATAATAACTATTGCAGGAAGTTGCCACACAGCGTGATCACATTGTGCACGATATCTTTAACAGTGGTCAACTTTTGCTACGGAGCATACATGAATGGGCCATCATCATTAGTCATTTACATGATTACATCAGTTGAAATCATTAATCATTTACATCTATGGATTGCCTTTTTCGCCTACTGACATGGAACGTCGAAGAAAAAAAATGTAGGTTTAAATTACCCTCCGTGCTTAACAATACACCAACCATTCCCTTAAGCAGTGTGCCATTCTTGGCAGAACATGGACACAACAGCCTCCACGGGTAAATTAAGGCTGGTTCACGTTTTCTTCTGTCTCCTCGCTCATAAATGGGGATCGGAGCAGGGAGGGAGGCTGCTTCGACGTTGCTGCTAGCGTGGCCGCAAGGTGGAGGAGGAGGGGGCCATGGGTGGGGGTGTGTAACAGCCCCAAATGATGTACTCGAAATCTTGTAATATAAGTATTCGAGTTTGGAGCATATTTGATACAATTTGGTAGAAGTTTTGAATTTAAATCGTGTGAGAAATAGAGGAAACAAATTCGCAAAGCTAATGTTTGAATCTCTCGCGACCTGGGCCTAATCTACACCGCAGCCCACTCCTCTTCTCTTCTCCCGCGACAGCCCGGTCCGGCCCGACCCGCAGCCAACAGAGCATCTTCAACCTCCCCTCACTTTCCAGCTCACGCGCACCGCGAGCTCCCAGGACCCGCCACCTCGGACGTGCGTCGCATAGCGGCCCCAAAGCGCACCTGCTCCCTCCCCTTTCGGTCGCCTACAAAACTCTCTCACCGGCCGCCGCCCCCTTCCTATCTTCCTCGCGCCGCCGGGCGAGAGGCCCCCAAACCCTAGCCGCAGCTCACGCCGCGGTTTTCGCCGTCGCCGGAGGGTAAGCAAGCAGCAGAGGTCTTGCTACTTTTCTTACTCTTCGTGTTACCCTCTGTCTAGTGGTGCCTGATGAATCTCGTTTCCGTGCAAAGGGGAGGAAGAACGAGCCTCTTGGAGTTTGGAGTCTCCCGAAGAATCGCCGTCGAACCTCGTGGCTTGTGCTTCTCCGGTAAGCGCATGCTCGTTCCCTGCTCCTCTTCGTTCGCCACTCCCGTGGGTCTTGAGCGCGACCTTGTCCCCGTCTTGCAGCCCGGAACGCGGAGGAGCGTGGTCACCGCCGCCGTTTGCAAGAGTAGAGCTCCGACCAGACAGCAACCTTCGCGGCTCGTCGTCGTAGGTGCTCCTCCGCCCTCGCCAAAGCCGCCACGTCTACACCGGTGAGTAATCGCTTCCTCGCCGGCCTTTTTCCCCTTAATTGGAGACTTCCCGGGTCCCGCGTCGATGTCCGCCTCCGCCGTGCCGTGGACGCCGGTGGAAGGCTCGGGAGAGAGGAGCTCCCGTTCAATTGGTGGACCTAGGAGTCGCGTGGAGTAGTGGGGGAGGCGGTGCGCGCGTAGTTTTTGAGAAAAGGTGGCTGTTTGGTAGCCCGCGCGTGAGCCGCCATGGCCGCCGCCGCGGTTCTCACCGCCGGCGGGTCTCCGGCTGTCGTTTCGGGTGAACAAGGGTCCGGTGTTATTCCTTGCAACATGAGCTTCCACCGGTATGTTTAAAGCGGAGAAATTCGCACTTGTGTTGTTTCCCCTTGTGCCGCCGCCGCCGTGAGAGCTCCGACGAGCTCATGCCGACGCTCCGTCGCGAGCTGGTCCTCGCGACCGGCCCCGACGGGTGCGCGAGGTGGAGGGGAGTGTCTTGGTGCCCTTGGCCCCACCGCCGGCGAGCCGTAGCGTCGGGAAGCTTGAAGTCCGACAGGGAGGACGGAGGCGCTCGGGCGGCGCCGCCGGTTCGGTGGCGCCGATGTGGCGCTAACGGGCGCCACTTGGTCCGTTTTTCTGCCGATGTGGCGCCACGTGTTAAGGGTGTGTGCGGAGGTGGCTACGATGTGTCGTCATGCGTGGCGACCACATGGTGACCACGTGGCGGAAGGATTGCCACGTGGTGCTGGCCTGTAGGGTGTTTAACCAACGTGGCGTCTACGTGGAGTTGACGTGGCGCTTACGTGTCAAAGAATATTCGAGGGAATATTCTATTTCTTTTTATTGGATTGTCCTGAATTTCCATAATTCATTTATCTTTGGAAATTCATATCTTTTTCCTGGAGACTCGGAAAAATACGCGGTCGGTTGCGTTGGACTCCTAGCGACGTTCTCTACGCGTTAGTATAGCTTTTGGTCATGTTCTAGTATCGTAATTTCCGCCTTTAATTCCGTACTATTTCCTTTTGTCTCGATAAGCGTGCCTAACCCCTGTTTCACGATCTCTCCGTCGGACGGTGCCGAGGAGTTTCCGTCCGAGCCGCAGTTTGAGGAGTTCCCGCCAGCGCAGCGATGACGAGTACCCCGACCCGGCACGGGAGCAGCCCTATCCGGGCAAGCCGCAATCCTTGACCACTCTTGATCCTATTTAGTACTTGCATTAAATTGGACCATGCATGATTAATGGTTACTTGCACTTGTAGTTTACCTATGCCATACTATGCCATCCTTGCCACTGTTTGCCTTAGGTTGTTCTACTGTTACTCGCATGCTTAGTACTTGCTTAGTTGCTTAATTGAACCCCATGATGACTATACATGTTTTTGTGTAAAATAAATTGTAGGTGTTTCTTAGGTGTCGAGTTTACGTACTAGATACCCTGTAGGACTTTTGCGGGGGCGAGTGTGTAGGTGGTTAGGTGCTTGGGAGACTTACGGAGAGTCTCTATTTGGAGAGTACTGTTGCGGGTACAGGTTGTGTAGGGGCCTTGGGTTTATGGGGCCCCTGTTGTGGTGACACTTGTTGTTGAGGCTCGTTGTTTTTGAGGAGAGGGATGGTGACTCGCCCCGGCAGCTTGAGGACCGGTTCTTAGTTGGTCGCTCTTTGGTTTACTAGCTTACCACGTGACTTGTATGGGCGGGCTGGATCATGATACTTAGCGGAGGAATGGGTGGCCCGCCGTGGTGTAGAGATTAGTGGTAGCGGGTGTTGGAGCGTTTGTCTCGACCCGCGAGCGAGAGGATATCCCACCTGGCCCGTGGTACGCCTTGTCACACCCTTCCGGCCCTTCTTTTCCTATGTTGTGGTTAGAGGATCCCGGACACGAGGGAAGGGCGCCACCCATTCGATGCTTTGAGGAGTGATCTTGTGAGTGTTGCTTTGCTTGGGCCATGACGGTGGTCTTTTGTTTGAGTACCTCTTCACGTGGGTACGAGTTGCTTACTCTCTGCGAGAGATATATATAAATCTATACGTATAGCCTAGCCCAAGGTATTGGGCATCACCTTTGAGCGACACTCTTGATTAGCATTTACTACTTCTCCCCTACGATAGGTGTTTTACTTCCGGCTTCGAGTTGTGGTCCCGTGGAGGTGTGCGGGACATAAAACTTGACCCTTGCAAGATTGTGTTGTTTCCTGCAAGGCCACTTATAAAATTTGACTAATAATAAAATATGATTCACATAGACTTGAGGAATAATGCTTTAGGTGCTAGCCCTTGCCTTTCCTTGAACTATCCCAACATGCATACATTGTTGCTAGGTAGTTTGCGGCTTGCTTGAGTACGTTATGTACTCACGGCTTTATCACTTTGTTTTTCGAGACGCCGTTGCCGAGGAGCCGGCCGAGCCCGTTGAGAGAGGCGACGAGGAGGAGTGACGGTCTCGCCTACACTCGAGTTGCTTGTGGGTATGGACTTCACTACGGATCTTCACCGAGAGATGCTTCCGCTTTGCTTCCGCTTGCTTCCGCTTCGCTAGACTTCTACCATGACTTCGTGATGGCCTGCGTGCCACGCTCTTGTACTCTTGAGATTGAGACTTATGCATTTTAATAATGTACTTGGAGATTCTATTATCTTGCCTTGATTACTCTTTATATTTATGGTTTTTCTGTACTAACATGTGTTGGATGTACGTGCCACACTCCTGGGAGTGGCATAGAGGTACAAAGGGTCCGGATTTCACGTTGGTGAAATTCGGGTCCTCACGATTGGTATCGAGCCATACTTGATCTGTAGGAACGAGACCCGTAGAAGCCGAACGTAACCATAAGGACATGATCTAGATCTTTAATCTGCTAAGCTCCTTTCATCAAACTTTGAAATCTGTCTTAACGTTTAAAGTTCTCAACGTAAGATGTGACTGAATGGATATGCCTTACTATGTTTGCTTGGATGAATGATCCGCATGCTATTCTTTTACTCATGAAGATTCTTTCAAGACTTGAAGAAAGCATTGGATAACCCGTACTAACCGTTGGATTTGTGCCTTTGTTAACGAGATGCCGAGAGGAAGGGGTCTACACGTGCGGTTTGACCGAGGCAGCTATGGAGGTTGACGACCGAGCCCCCGGAGGACGTGGTCGAGGCCATGGCCGTGGCGGAGGTCGTGCAGCTCCCGCAGCGGCCGCGCGAGGCCGCGGTGCGAGAGGCCGTGGTCGTGGAGGAGGAGCCGTGGGCGCTCGTGGCCGTGGGCGTGGCCGCGGTGGAGAGGCACCACCGGGTCTCGCAGTCGGAGAGCCGGAGGTTGCTCGGACAGCGGGAGGCACCAGGCACAACGGGAGGCGCCGGCCCGGCGGGAGGAGGCCGAGCAGCGGGAGATACCACCACCGCCTCCCCTGCTCGGACTCTCGCCGACGTGATGGCGAACCGGACCCACATCCTTGGAGGTCCGATGCGGATGCTACGGCAGCAGCAGCACCACGAGCGGATCTTGCGAGCGGCAGCAGCAGCCACGGCACGCGAGGCCGCAGCCGGTCGACTTGAGGAAGGAGGCCTTCCGCAGGCTGCAGCCGGAGACGTTCTCTCACCGCACCGACCCCTTGGACGCCGACGAGCTGGCTCGGGACGGTGTCCAAGCAGCTAGTGATGATGGAGTGCACCGACGCCGAGTGTGTGTCACCGGCTACTTACTTGCTCGGAGGTGCGGCTAGCGCGTGGTGGGACACTTATGTGGCCAACCACCGGGACCCGAACGAGTATCTCTTGGGATGAGTTTGAGCAGGAGTTCGAGCTCGGCACATCCCCAAGGGAGTGATGGACGGGAAGGCGGATGAGTTCCGGAACCCGAAGATGGGATCGATGGGTGTGCACGAGTACTACCACGGGTGGATCGAGCTGTCACGCTACTCACCTCGTGACGTTTCCATCGAGCAGGTCAAAAATCTCTCTTTCGGTTTTTCGTCTCAAATGATCACTATCTTCACTTCACAATGTTTTGCTCAACACGTTCCTTGTTGTTTTCTCTTCATCTCATTTCTCTTCGTGAATTTCTATTTCCCATTGAACAGGACAAGATCTATTACTTCAAGCGGGGTCTCAAGGCTGAGATTGGACCCCACGTGGCGAGGTGCTCTACCCTGAAGGAGCTGGTGGATAAGTCCATTGAGGTTGAGGATAGCATTGAGAAGGTGAAGAGGATTGAGGCACACAAGAGGTCGGGAGGGCAGGCTGGACCGATCCGGAGGACAGCGAGAGGCAGAGGTTTGCTTGGGCAGCAGCAGCGAGTTCACTCGCCCACCACGGGGGCGGTTTGGCGGTTCTGCGCGGTTTGGCAGCTCGGGACGAGAGCGGTTCGCACCGCGGGTCAGCGGTACCGGCGTGCTCCGGCACCACGGCAGTCCGGGTGGAGGCCCCGAGCGGTGGGATGCCCTTCGCCAACAGGTGCTTCCGGTGCGGTCGGGCGGGGCACAAGTACTACTCGTGTCCCAACGTGGGTCGGAGAGCTCCTACCACCTTCACCACACCCGGGCCGGCAGCACGGCCACCGCGGCGGCGAGCGGTTCCGTAGTGCTCCCCGTCTGTGCGATCGGCAGCTAGACGAGCAGCCGCGGCAGAGTGCCTCTCGTGCTAGACTTCACCACCTCACTTGTTGAGGATGCACGACGAGCGCCGGACGTCGTCCTTGGTGAGTTTACGGTTAACTCTGTTTAGCTTCGTTCTTTTCGATACTGGTGCGACTAGATCGTTCGTGTCTTCTGCGTTCGTTGCGAAGCTTAAGATTCCTGTCGTCTTGCTCGATTTTCCTGTGCTCGCTATTTCTCCACTTGGTGCTTCAAAGTGTGTGACGGGTTGCCGTCGAGTTCGGATCTTGATTGAGGGTGTTCGGTTTTTGGCTGATTTGGCTCTCTTGCCGTCTTACGGGATTGAGGTGATTCTTGGGATGGATTGGTTGACCAAGAACAAGGGGGTGATTTATTGTGATGAGCGGATTGTGACCTTGGTGAACCACCGAGGAGTGGTTGTGTGTTTCACACCGGTTGCTCCCAAGTTGCCGGCACGACTTTGTCACTTGCGGGGTTTGTCACTTGAGCGGATACCCGTGGTTTGTGAGTATCCCGAGGTCTTTCCCGATGATTTGCCGGGGCACCCACCAGATAGGGATGTTGAGTTTGTGATTGATCTTCTTCTCGGCACGGCCCCTATTGCTAAGAGGCCGTATCGCATGTCTTCCGATGAGTTGGTGTTGCTTAAGCAGGAGATTGATGATTTGTTGAGTAAGGGGTTCATTCGCCCAAGTGCCTCACCTTGGGGATCCCCTGTTCTATTTGTGAAGAAGAAGGATGGTGCGACGGGATGTGTGTTGATTATCGTTCTTTGAACGAGGTCACCATCAAGAATAAGTACCCCTTGCCGCGGATTGATGATTTGTTTGATCAGCTGAAGGGTGCAAAGTATTTCTCCTCCATTGATTTGAGATCCGGCTATCATCAAATGAAAATCCTCGAGTGTGACATTCCTAAGACTGCCTTCGTGAGTAGGTATGGATCTTTGTTACCGCTTTGTCAATTCCGTTGTTATCTTTCTTGCATGATCACCCTTCCTTGAATTTTGCTTCTTATCTATTCCCGGACAGGTATGGGCGGTTCGAGTTCACTGTTGCTTCCTTTGGCTTGACCAATGCCCCTCCCTACTTCATGAACATGATGAACAAGGTCTTCATGGCGAGTTGGATAAGTTTGTGGTGGTTTTCATTGATGACATTCTTGTGTACTCAAAGTCCGCCGAAGAGCATGCACATCACTTGAGGGTTGTCTTGCGAGAGGTTGAAGGAGCATCGGTTGTATGCCAAGTTCGGCAAGTGCAGGTTCGGCTTGAGGAGGTGGCTTTCCTAGGGCATGTCATCAATGCCAAGGGAGTGTGTATGGATCCTGGGAAGGTTCGGACGGTTGTGAGTTGGCCGTCACCGCGAGTGTGTCAAGGATGTGAGGAAATTCTTGGGGATGGCTGGATACTACCGTCGCTTCGTGGAGGATTTCTCTCGGATAGCTCGTCCCATGACGGAGCTCTTGCGAGGATAATGTCACCTTTGAGTGGACCCCGGAGCGAGAGAGGAGCTTTCGGGAGCTCAAGACTAGATTGACCACCGCACCCGTGCTCACTTTGCCGGATCTTAGTCGGGACTTCCGGGTGTACTTGTGATGCTTCCACTCATGGGATTGGTTGTGTGCTCATGCGGAACGGGAAGGTTGTGGCTTATGCTTCGAGGCGGTTGAAGACACATGAGAAGCACTATCCCACTCATGATCTTGAGCTTGCGGCGAGTTGTTCATGCTTTGAAGATTTGGAGGCACTATCTCATTAGTGGCGGATGTGAGATTTTCACGGATCATAAGAGCCTCAAGTATATCTTCACGCGATCGGAGCTGAACATGAGGCGAGAGGAGATGGCTTGAGTTGATCAAGGATTATGATTTGAGCATCAACTACCATCCTGGCAAGGCCAATGTTGTTGCGGATGCGGCTGAGTCGCAAGGCCTATTGCACTTCTCTCATGACGAGTCGGTCGGAGGTGTTTGAGGAGATGATGAGGGATGGAGTGGAGCTCATTCCTGAGGGCTATCTCCATGAGTTGAGGATCACGAGTCTTCTTGGAGATCGGATCAAGGAAAAGCAAAAGGTTGATAGTCTTGTGGAGTCGATCAAGGGAAAGATAAAGGAGGATAAGGCACCTGGGTTCGAGTGGATGGTGATGGTGTGCTTTGGTACAAGGATCGGATTGTGGTTCCTGGAGGTGCGGGGATTCGAGATGAGATCTTGCGAGAGGCTCACTTGTTCTCGCTACTCGATCCACCCGGGGAACACAAAGATGTATGAGGATCTCCGTCTCGAGATTTGGTGGGAAGGCATGAAGAGGGACATTGCTCGGTTTGTGGGGATGTGTGACATTTGCGGGAGGGTCAAGGCGAGCATCGGAAGCCGGCCGGTTTGCTCAAGCCTCTTGAGATTCCTATGTGGAAATGGGAGAACATCGGCATGGATTTCATTGTTGGACTACCTCGCACGCCTAAGGGCCGTGACTCCATTTGGGTGATTGTGGATCGTTTCTCCAAGGCCGCTCACTTCATTGCCGTCGGCACTAAACTCAATGTGGAGCAGCTCGCCCGTCTCTACATTGACCACATTACGAGGTTACATGGAGCACCCCTCACTATAGTATCCGATCGTGGGCCTCGGTTTGTGGCTAAGTTACGGAGGAGTTTGCATGCAGCTATGGGCACTCGCTTGGACTTTAGCACAGCTTATCACCCTCGGACGGATGGTCGGACGGAGCGGCTGAATCGGACCTTGGAGGATATGTTGAGAGCTTGTGTGCTTACCTACGGCAAGAATTGGGAGGAGAGCACTGTCGTTTGCTTGAGTTCTCTTACAACAACGGCTACCGGGCAAGTCTCTAGATGTCTTCTTCGTTTCTACCTTTTAACTTCCTTCACTCTCTTTTCCTTATGATTCCTTGTCTTCTACCGGGCGAGCATCAAGATGTCACCCAATGAGCTCTTGTATGGGAGGAAGTGCGGGACACCTCTCATGTGGGCAGAGGTTGGAGAGAGGTCTTTCTATGGACCGGATCTTGTGAGAGAGGCTGAAGAGAAGGTTGAGCAAGTGAGAGAGCATATCCGAGTTGCTCGGAAGCGAGCGAGAAGAGCTATGCGGATAAGAGGAGGAGACCTTTGGAGTTCTTTGTTGAGGACTATGTCTATCTCAAGGTCTCTCCACTTCGTGGGACGCGCAGATTCCACGTGCGTGGCAAGTTGGCACCAAGGTTTGTTGGACCTTTCCGAGTGGTGAGGAGGATTGGAGATCTCGCCTATCGGCTTGAGTTGCCGGGACACCTTGCCGGAGTGCATGATGTGTTCCATGTTTCGCAGCTCAAGAAGTGTCTTCGTGTGCCGGAGGAGCAGGTTGCACCGGAGGTGTTGGATCTGCAGGACGGCCTTGAGTACTTGGAGTATCCTGTCAAGATCTTGGATGTGGCTTTCAAGGAAACAAGGAGTCGCAAGATCAAGTTCTGCAAGGTGTTGTGGAGTAACCACACCGAGCGAGAGGCCACTTGGGAGATGGAGGATAACTTGAGGAAGGACTTCCCTCACTTGTTCGAGGATGAGGAGTGAAATCTCGAGGACGAGATTCTTGTAAGGGGGAGTCTGTAACAGCCCCAAATGATGTACTCGAAATCTTGTAATATAAGTATTCGAGTTTGGAGCATATTTGATACAATTTGGTAGAAGTTTTGAATTTAAATCGTGTGAGAAATAGAGGAAACAAATTCGCAAAGCTAATGTTTGAATCTCTCGCGACCCGGGCCTAATCTACACCGCAGCCCACTCCTCTTCTCTTCTCCCGCGACAGCCCGGTCCGGCCCGACCCGCAGCCAACAGAGCATCTTCAACCTCCCCTCACTTTCCAGCTCACGCGCACCGCGAGCTCCCGGGACGCGCCACCTCGGACATGCGTCGCGTAGCGGCCCCAAAGCGCACCTGCTCCCTCCCCTTTCGGTCGCCTACAAAACTCTCTCACCGGTCGCCGCCCCCTTCCTATCTTCCTCGCGCCGCCGGGGCGAGAGGCCCCCAAACCCTAGCCGCAGCTCACACCGCGGTTTTCGCCGTCGCCGGAGGGGTAAGCAAGCAGCGGAGGTCTTGCTCCTTTTCTTACTCTTCGTGTTACCCTCTCGTCTAGTGGTGCTGATGAATCTCGTTTCCGTGCAAAGGGGAGGAAGAACGAGCCTCTTGGAGTTTGGAGTCTCCCGAAGAATCGCCGTCGAACCTCGTGGCTTGTGCTTCTCCGGTAAGCGCATGCTCCGTTCCCTGCTCCTCTTCATTCGCCACTCCCGTGGGTCTTGAGCGCGACCTTGTCCCCGTCTTGCAGCCCGGAACGCGGAGGAGCGTGGTCACCGCCGCCGTTTGCAAGAGTAGAGCTCCGACCGACGAGCAACCTTCGCGGCTCGTCGTCGTAGGTGCTCCTCCGCCCTCGCCAAAGCCGCCACGTCTACACCGGTGAGTAATCGCTTCCTCGCCGGCCTTTTTCCCCCTTCATTGGAGACTTCCCGGGTCCCGCGTCGATGTCCGCCTCCGCCGTGCCGTGGACGCCGGTGGAAGGCTCGGGAGAGAGGAGCTCCCGTTCAATTGGTGGACCTAGGAGTCGCGTGGAGTAGTGGGGGAGGCGGTACGCGCGTAATTTTTGAGAAAAGGTGGCTGTTTGGTAGCCCGCGCGTGAGCCGCCATGGCCGCCGCCGCGGTAATCACCGTCGGCGGGTCTCCAGTCGTCGTTTCGGGTGAACAAGGGTCCGGTGTTATTCCTTGCAACATGAGCTTCCACCGGTATGTTTAAAGCGGAGAAATTCGCACCTGTGTTGTTTCCCCCTTGTGCCGCCGCCGCCGTGGGAGCTCCGACGAGCTCATGCCGACGCTCCGTCGCGAGCTGGTCCTCGCGACCGGCCCCGACGGGTGCGCGAGGTGGAGGGGAGTGTCTTGGTGCCCTTGGCCCCACCGCCGGCGAGCCGTAGCGTCGGGAAGCTTGAAGTCCGGCAGGGAGGACGGAGGCGCTCGGCGGCGCCGCCGGTTCCGGTGGTGCCGATGTGGCGCCGACAGGCGCCACTTGGTCCGTTTTTCTGCCGATGTGGCGCCACGTGTTAAGGGTGTGTGCGAGGTGGCTCGATGTGTCGTCATGCGTGGCGACCACATGGTGACCACGTGGCGGAAGGATTGCCACGTGGTGCCGGCCTCGTAGGGTGTTTAACCAACGTGGCGTCTACGTGGAGTTGACGTGGCGCTTACGTGTGAAAGAATATTCGAGGGAATATTCTCTTTCTTTTTATTGGATTTTCCTGAATTTCCATAATTCATTTATCTTTGGAAATTCATATCTTTTTCCTGGAGACTCGGAAAAATACGCGGTCGGTTGCGTTGGACTCCTAGCGACGTTCTCTACGCGTTAGTGTAGCTTTTGGTCATGTTCTAGTATCGTAATTTCCGCCGATAATTCCGTACTATTTCCTTTTGTCTCGATAAGCGTGCCTAACCCCTGTTTCACGATCTCTCCGTCGGACGGTGCCGAGGAGTTTCCGTCCGAGCCGCAATTTGAGGAGTTCCCGCCAGCGCAGCGATGACGAGTACCCCGACCCGACCCGGGAGCAGCCCTATCCGGGCAAGCCGCAATCCTTGACCACTCTTGATGCTATTTAGTACTTGCATTAAATTGGACCATGCATGATTAATGGTTACTTGCACTTGTAGTTTACCTATGCCATACTATGTCATCCTTGCCACTCGTTTGCCTTAGGTTGTTCTACTCGTTACTCGCATGTTTAGTACTTGCTTAGTTGCTTAATTGAACTCCATGATGACTATACATGTTTTTGTGTAAAATAAATTGTAGGTGTTTCTTAGGTGTCGAGTTTCGTACTAGATACCCCGTAGGACTTTTGCGGGGGCGAGTGTGTAGGTGGTTAGGTGCTCGGGAGACTTCGGGGAGTCTCTATTTGGAGAGTACTCGTTGCGGGTACAGCTTGTGTAGGGGCCTTGGGTTTATGGGGCCCCGTTGTGGTGACACCGTTGTTGAGACCGTTGTTTTTGAGGAGAGGGATGGTGACTCGCCCCGGCAGCTTGAGGACCGGTTCTTAGTTGGTCGCTCTTTGGTTTACTAGCTTACCACGTGACTTGTATGGGCGGGCTGGATCATGATACTTAGCGGAGGAATGGGTGGCCCGCCGTGGTGTAGAGATTAGTGGTAGCGGGTGTTGGAGCGTTTGTCTCGACCCGCGAGCAGCAGGATATCTCACCCGGCCCGTGGTATGCCTTGTCACACCCTTCAGGCCCTTCTTTTCCTATGTTGTGGTTAGAGGATCCCGGACTCGAGGGACGGGCGCCACCCATTCGATGCTTTGAGGAGTGATCTTGTGAGTGTTGCTTTGCTTGGGCCACGATGGTGGTCTTTTGTTTGAGTACCTCTTCACGTGGGTACAGCTTGCTTACTCTCTCGCAGAGATATATATAAATCTATACGTATAGCCTAGCCCAAGGTATTGGGCATCACCTTTGAGCGACACTCTTGATTAGCATTTACTACTTCTCCCCTCCGATAGGTGTTTTACTTCCGGCTTCGAGCTGTGGTCCCGTGGAGGTGTGCGGGACATAAAACTTGACCCTTGCGGGATTGTGTTGTTTCCTGCAAGGCCACTTATAAAATTTGACTAATAATAAAATATGATTCACATAGACTTGAGGAATAATGCTTTAGGTGCTAGCCCTTGCCTTTCCTTGAACTATCCCAACATGTATACATTGTTGCTAGGTAGTTTGCGGCTTGCCGAGTACGTTATGTACTCACGGCTTTATCACTTTGTTTTTGAGACGCCGTTGTCGAGGAGCCGGCCGAGCCCGTTGAGAGAGCCGACGAGGAGGAGTGACGGTCTCGCCTACACTCGAGTTGCTTGTGGGTATGGACTTCACTACGGATCTTCACCGGAGATGCTTCTGCTTTGCTTCCGCTTGCTTCCGCTTCGCTAGACTTCTACCATGACTTCGTGATGGCCTGCGTGCCACGCTCTTGTACTCTTGAAATTGAGACTTATGCATTTTAATAATATACTTGGAGATTCTATTATCTTGCCTTGATTACTCTTTATATTTATGGTTTTTCCGTACTAACATGTGTTGGATGTACGTGTCACACTCCTGAGAGTGGCATAGAGGTATAAAGGGTCCGGATTTCACGTTGGTGAAATTCGGATACTCACATGTGGGCACTGTCGCTGTCCGCCTCTGCACACTGGCCACCACCGCGCCGCTTTTTTTATTCCGGTCTTCGCGCTTGACGGTGACAATTCCTTTCCCTGTCCGTTGGCTCGCTTTTGAGGTTTCGCGTTGCCCGAGCGGGCCAGTGGAAATTCACGTTACTGGGCTGCTCAGATTTTTACTGAGTATGGGCTTCCGGTCTATTAAATCTCCCTGTGGTGGGGATAAGGAGGCCCAGATGCTACAAAGGCGAAACTGGCCCGTCAAGAAGCCTCTTTTTTTTTTTGCAAAATGTCCTTGGCAAATTTTGTTAGTCAAACTTGAGTCCAATTTTAATTATGTCGCTCACCTGAATTTTAATTATGTCGATTGTAGGGAATTATATATTTTACTTATAATTATCGGATAATCCTATTCAAAAACTTGTGAAATCCTCTTGTAATTATTGGATAGCCTCTATCTGTCGGATTTTGTTCATACCAATACCTATCCTACATCCCCTTGTTATCATATTTGGATTGTCCATATCCACCAAGATATCTTAAATACATACCCATGTCCTCAAAAATCAGATTCGGATATTATATACACTGCTTTCATACCTACAAATCATGTTGATTGAAAGTTTTTTCTCAAATTCTTAGTCGATTTTTTAGAACAATTTTCAGTCGATTGAAAACAAGGAAAGACGAAGAAGAAATGTTGTTCAAGTCGGCCGGTATCACCCAAGTCGGATGGAACTAATGGTTTTATTTTTACATAGGTCGTGCATGAGACAATACGAAAGCAATGTATATAAACAAACAAGAGAAACAAGATAAACAAGCTAGAGCTCCCATGCATTGGAATGTGCATACTCCGAGGCAGGGGTCAAAGGATGGGGCGTGCGGCTCGCCGCAAAGCGGACCGGTCCATGCAGGCATCGCCATCGCTGCTTAAATTTTCGGCTGGGCATGGTTCCATCCCAGACGCTACTAGCTTCCACAGTGTGAGTGCAACTTGGAAGACGACGCTTTGCCTACCTTGCACATGGACGCTGAAACCGCTGTGTTGGTCAGGTCAGGCTTAGGTTTCAGTTTTCCTGTGCGTTTGTTACATCGAATTTATAAGTAGACATGTCTCTTGAAAGGAAAAGGGTG